>JAAVTH010000281.1:0-54185 GCA_011947325.1 Phytophthora macrochlamydospora
CCTGATTGTCTTCAGATAATCAACACTCCACCGTGGATTGCCTTCAATAAAAGCAAACCGCCACGAATTTGAGGCTGCTTCAAGAGCAGAGCATGTTTCGGATTATTCTCCACAGCGCACGATATATCGTCCATCGTCAAGAGTTCTGGTCACAAAGCGCGAGCCTCTGATCTATCCCAACTCCTACCGGCAAACATGGGTAGTAAGATTATACCTGACGTCGTGTCATCAATCACTTCCACGAGCTCGCGCAAAACTGACATTTCTGGGCAATCTTCCGAACGCTTTGATAGTCATCAACACCAAGAAACACAAATACAGCGGCGCTGCTTTCCCTAAGCAATTCCCATCCAGACAAAATCGATACAGCAACCTTCACGAGAAAGACGCCTCGATCGAAATCGCGTCCTCCACTGGCAGTGGACTAGGCACAGAGTAAGAAACACTAATACTGGTAGCATCCAAGTGTAACTTGTCTTTCGAAATCCAACCGCCTTCTTCCAGCATGCGCATTTTCCCCAACCCAGACATTCCCGAGCAAACCGGGATATGCACCATGGATCGTTCACAAGGTCTTTTGAGGATGGTTTTGAAGCAGTCTGCCGCTGTTGCAATGGCCTCGTCTCGCCTAACTACCTGGAACAGCGAACTCTCGGCTTCCAAATAGTGAGGATCTGAGTTTAAGGAATTCTTATGGAGCATTTCACCTTCCAAGAACTCGAGGAGGGCACTGCACGATATCAAATCCAGCTCTGGCCCTCGAGGAAAAAGGAGCAGTCACAGGTGGACCTGCAATTTTTAGGAACGACCACCAGCACGTGAATTCTTCCTGCGTCAGGAAAGCCCTTCCCCAAATACCGTCATTGCTGAGCCGAGGTGTGGGGTCCACATAGGTGAATTCCATGGGCAGCGATTCTCATCGAGCGTCACGTTCACCAAATCAGACGTTTTTAACCATAAAGCGTCCTCGTTCTCGTCGCTCTTGCGCTTAGGATCAATTTTGGGTCGACTTGCTTCTTCCCAGGAAAAGCTTCAACTCACAATGACGACAGTCAAGTGGTCAAGTGGTCGTTTCTTAGCCTCCTTGATTACATTCTTCAGGACGCCTACCAAACTGGTCGGGTCGACGATGACGGAGACCGGCTGTGTGGTGTGCCCACAACCGTGCATAACTACTCCATCCTTTCCTCTTGAAGCTCGCATTCTGAAGTGAACTTAGAATTGGTCACCTCCGACGTTGATGGGTTTTGGATTAGAATGGACAATTCTGCTACTTGCATCCTAGCCAAGCTTCTACCTCGGGGTTGCAGGGATCACCGACACTTTGAGCAATCTGACGTCGCCGCATTTCGATCGGATATTTGTTGGTGGTGCAGGTGATCCCCATGAATCTGGCGTTGTAGCACATCGACTCGACGCCATCAGAAGTTGGGCACTGTCGATACAACGTGCCATTGCACGGAGCCATTGTTTCTGGTGTTGGAGGATCTTCTGACATTCCAGGCTGCAGCACCGGACCACACGTTGAATATGCAAACTTTTTCACTACCTCGAGGGTTGCAGCTGACGGGATTTCGTCGGTTCGATTGGGACTTAAACACGTCGCAGCAGGAGTCCCCAGACCGGGTGAACGCCGCATTTTCCGTCGCTGAGATTGCAGTCGCTAATAAATCCATTGCAGCACCAGGTGCCTCGGTCAAAAGTTACAAACGACTTCAAGTTCGTGAGTGCTGACAACTCCGGCAACGTGTTGATCGTCGGCATTACTGCAAGCACGAGGCGTTCGAGATTGTGAAGCTTGTCGAAGGAAGGAAGTTTGTCTAGAGCGAAAAACGCAGCAAGAGTGAGCGATTTGAGGCCCGTCAGACCATCAAGAGACGGAAGTTCCGCCATCGGGATAAAGGCTGCAAGGTGAATGAACGTAAGCGACGACATGTCATCGAACATGTCAAGCGGCATGAACACCATTGGACTCGTGAATTTACTCTCCACGTGCCTACAACATATGCAAAGTGAGAGCGATGAAGCGTGATACAAACCAGACTGGGACGTACACAAATTCGAGCTTGGTGAATTCTTTGATCCATGGTGGAAATGTCTGCGTGTTGGTGTATTCGAGCGATCTACAACCCAAACGATTGTCAGTATTTCGTTCTCGGATATCAAGCAGACAACGTACAAATGCTTCAAGTTCTTGCAGCGGCGGAGTTCTACTGGAAGTTCAGCCAAATATCGATTTGTCAGTTGAAGTGTCTGCAAGTCTCCAGTGGTGGCAAGCTGTGCCACTTTGTCAGTCATGTTCTTTGGTTTCTCCCATTCCGCGTACGTTTTTGGAGCGAGGTCTCGGTCGATGAGTATCAGACAAGGACATTGCGTCAACGAGTCCCTTTCCAAGCGAATCCACCGGCGTGCATTCATAACACTCTGGATGAGCTTTGCAAGCAGCGGTTGATGTTCGCATGCTTTCTTCGACGAAGACCACCAGAAACACGGCAAATAATACCAAAGCAATCGCAGCGAGGCGACTGCGCTTGGGATAAACATTACCTTGTCGCTTCTTGGGGTGGTGGATCAGATCGACGACTTGGTGTAGTCGAAAACAGAGTGTGGTGTTGACCCCCATTCTAATGAAAAAGTCGAGGACTGTCATGATCCGTAGCGATTTCAAGCTCTTGTAGATGACCGATGTCTCGACGGGATCAGCGATCATACTAGCACCTTGCTCGAACCAACCGGCGGGAAAAACTTCGAGGTTTATCGCGAATTTTGCTCGGTCGAAGGTGAAGGTCGATAAACAGTAGAAGACGACGAGCATCGGAAACCCGACAACGACCAGCACGTCGAATCTGTACGCGCAAGCATCGAGATGAATCAGCTTTACGAGCGGTCGAGTAATGCGGATAATACGTACAGGATATCGACGAGAATTTCGGCCATCGGAGCTCGTTCGTACGGAACGAACAGCATAATCGCACAAGATAAAGCATTGGACGCTACAATCATCGTGATGATCCCGACTAACACTGCAGGCGACCCGGCTTCAAGCATCTGATAGAGAAGAACTGTTTCCAGAGCCAAGTCGCCGAACTTCATCACGAGTTTCTACAAAACAAGCGAATAAGAACCGTGTAAAAGCTGTGGGATGAATTCGTACGTACAATATACTTTTTCGCTTGGCTTCCGTCTGAAAGTGATGACGTCAATTTCCTTGCTGCAGAGGTGACGGATCCTCGCTTTTTATCCATCGCCTTTTCAAGCTTCTTGACGAGCGTGGTCGGGTTCTGGTAGACCAAGTACGACTGCTTCGAGTCCTTCCAGAATGGAAGCATCTGAAATAATACTCCGAGGTATCCAAATGCAATAACTGACAACCCGAACGCACCAGCCACTACCAACTTCTTCGGCGGGTCGATAAACAACCAAAACGAGCCATTATCGAATGTCTTCGTGTTCATAACGCGGTTCACAGTGTCGTTTGGAGCGATATTCAGGAAGATGAGCCACAATGTCCACGCCACACAAACGATTAATGCTAGAGCAATGGAAACCTGCAGAGCAATATTTTCCACGCGTTCTTTGCCAGCAGACACGGTATTGGCCTTCTGCTTGGTGTACTCGCTAGTCATCTTTTCAAGAGCGCCACCGACGGTGTCGGTTGTTACTGGGTGGACTCTTTCGGGGCGACGGACGGCTGATGTTGTAGCGACGAAGACTTCCGACGCAAAGGACTGTCATTACTCCTGAGAGAAGACTTCTCGAGCTTCGCCGTCATCGACCACGCCTACCTTACCAGACGACTCCATTCTCACAGTGAACAGCCACAGGTTTCGTTCTTGAATCGGCTCAGAAACGGACGATCACCTCGTGAGCGTAACTGAAATGTTTGTTTACATGATGAACACACATGTGGGAAAACTTACGGCCATTAAAAACATACACGTCTTCCAACGAGGCCATGCACGACAGATTGAGAAGGCTGGCCGTGATTTTGCAGCAATTCTGCCTCGTCATGTCGGCGTCGTACGTATGTGAAAAGGAAATGGCCGAACAAGCGCGATACCTGCTGTCAACGGAGGAGGTCGTGCTTGCGCTTGAAGCGCGTGTTGCATATACTCGACACGCGATTTAGTTGAGGGAAGTGGAATGTACATCCGCTTGACGCTTGACGAGGCGCCGGCGAAGAGCCTCAACGAGCGTGTGGGTACAGTTTGTGGCGCTAATGATGAGTATGGAGCTGTTCTGCGTCGGAGCCATGCCGTCAAGTTGCACCATGAACTCCGTCTTACTAGCTCAACGAAAGCCAGCCTCGTCGTCGCTGCGCTTTGTCAGCATCGAGTGAATCACGTCGATTAAGTTGACGGAAGGTTGTTTAGCTGCCGCTACCGCAATCAGAGTGCGCACCAATTACTCGCTTTCATCCGCCCACTTGCTGCCAATACTAATGCCGTGTTTCACACGGGGAAGCTCTGGGCTTCCCGTCATTAATGCCTAACAGCTAATCTGCCCAATCAAGAGCCTCAAGGCGGCTGTTTTCTGGCGAAGCGTCTAGGTGCTCCTGTTGTGATATGCACTCGCTACTCGAGATGACTTGCTCACAACAACGAAAAACGAAGACTAATTAGATTTTGCTTAGCGGCTTGGCGAAACCTCCTACCTCCTCCCACATTCCTGGTCGCGGATCCTGCTCGTCTCGCGCCGCCTCCATACAACGGTCTGGTACGAACTCTGGCGTCGCTCCTACTGCCAGAGCACAGACTTGCACTTCAACAGCTCCATCAAGTAGAATTGCCAAATTGTTTCGCCTCTGGTTACGGCGACGTGGAACGACGATCCCTGGGGTGATAAAGTTTTTCCATACCATGTTAGGAGGTTTTCCATACCACACCTGGCATTATTCCATATCATTATTGTAACGAGGTGATTTTCATACCTCCCTCAAAAACTTTAATATATCTGATGAAAAACTGCTAGCAGTTTGTCCTGCTTGCGTGTTAACGCGCACAATTTTGCGAGAGAGACAGCTACCGTTTCTCCAGCGGCTAGGATATAAATTTACCAGAAACGAATAACAGCTGCTCTTGGGGAGCATCGAATACACGTATTATCTCACTTTACAACTTTCTCCGCCACCGACTCCGCCTCCAGCGGCCGCAATGACCACCCAACAACGCGAAGATTACGATGAGGTCGTACGTACATACAAACGCATGAAGACCTCATACGACAACGTCGTAGACGTTATGACGCAACTTCACGCGGAAATCACGGCGAAGAACCGCGAAATCGAAGGTCTGCACCTGTCTCTGCACCGCCTTGCATATGACGTTGCCTGCCGACCCCGAATCAGATCTCGAGGAAATGAGCAATCAAGACCCGTCTTTGGTGGAAATGTTCGGTGATGACATTTCGACGGTCGATGACCAAGAAGACAGCTCGATCAGCAACGATTTGACCGACATCGGCAACGACAGCAGATCGGACGACAGTGATTCTGATGACAGCCACTACGAAAGCGACTCCGATGACAGCGAAACAGGTGGCATTGGATTGGGCCCTGAAAGCGTGTAGAATGTTGTCTCTGAAGGTTCGATGACGTTTGGTGATTATCTGGACCTTCGTGTTGATATTTCGGACAGCGGAATTGAAGACCTGTTTAATTAGCATATTGACTAGCATAGGGTAGCCTTTACAACTTAGTGCTAGTTGCTTGTACAATTAATTTATATATATATTAAAGCCGCATATTCTAAAGTGTTAGTCGGTAGTTTCGAAACTGCCTTGAAAATGTTTAGGTAGTTTCTGAAAATTCACGGCATATTCCTTCAAAGAAACCACTGCGCCTCTCTCGAGCCGCAGGGCACTTTAGGGGACTTCATTTGCGCATTCTGCAATTTCCCTCGGCTCCCAACAAGCTGTCCCAACATGCCAAGCTCTCCAGCTACTCCGACCAACCCACATTCACCTTCCTCCACCCTCGCTCTGCTCACACGCTTCACCAGCGATATCTGGACAAGGCTCTCGTGTTGCGTCAGCAATGCCAAGAGGAAAACGAAGCAGCAGTGCTGTCAACTGAGCTTCGTCTACAGAAAGCCACGATTTCAGCGGCGATGAAATCGTGGCCTCTTTGCACTCGAGAGGCAGCAGAGATGTTTTGACCCCAGTTGTATAACACCCGCGGAAGTTTGTATCTCTGGCCAAGGCAATCCATTATCTGGAATCTCGAGAGAGCGTGCAATTCGAGATCCAGTCTTCGATCGGCTCTCGCACCGTTCCCGTTTGCACAACACACGAGGAAAGCAAAGCTACAACACATGTAGTTCGCGGATTCGACGGCAAATTCTCTATTCCTACAAGCGGCTACCACAGTCGCGAACGCAACATCAAAATTCTTAAGCCTCCGGCCAGAAGCTGCGAGTTAGCGCTTCATTTATGTCCTGGTGGAAATCCTTTCAGGTTGCCGAGCAGCATGACCATCGTTGGCCGCCTGAGAAAGATCGAACAGCTCTGTACTACCAACACGCCTACCTAATGGCAGGTTCTGACAGCTCAAAACCTTCTTTCTTGCAGGCGAACGGAGCGATCCTCGGTCGCGCTTCACAAAACCTAGAATTTTATATGGCGGACAGCATTGAAGCAGCCTACCGCCCCGTGCTTGGCGTATTCTGCTCTCGGTCGAGCGCTGGGGACGAAGCTTCCGCTATGTGCTAACGTGAGCGAGCATCGACCGACCCTCGCAGACAAAGTCTTGCCGTTCGATCTGCTGCCGCGGCGTCGTTTTGACGTCCAGCGATGAGGTTCGACTACCAGACAGACTCTCCTCACGTACGTTCCTGACGATCGTATTCCAGATCTTCTAATGGATTTATCTTGGTGTCATGAGTGACAACATCGTTATCGAAATTTTGGCGAAGTGCGGAGCCGATACGCGGTGGTTGTCGCTGGAGGAACTCACTACAACAAACGGTAAATGCCACATGCCGTTGGAGGAATGCGAAAAGCTTTTTGCATCGAATCTAAAGGCCAATATCTATCTACACGTCAAGAGCATGCTGGCATTGAAAGCTTCATGTATTACAATTTGTTTTGCTGTTGCCCTCATTGTCAGGGACGTAAAACACTACGAGATTAATGGATTGGAAAGGTAGCTCAAGACATCAATACGTCTAGAAAGCACTAATAATGTAAGGAGATTTTGCTAAAACGGCAATTCACGAGATGAGATGAGATTGGTCAGCGGCCACGACGTCGCTAAATACGTGCTGAAATGCTTCGTTGTTAACGCTGTTCAGTACAACCTTGTTTAGAGGCCAAGCTGCTTGGTGACTTGAACCCCCATTATTTTGCTTCCGTTTTGCTGCGCTCTTCAGATCACTAATCTGACTCAGCACTTGCTTGTCCTCCAATATTGACTCAGGGAAATTTGCTCGAAATTGTTCGAGACCGTCTCGAGTTCGGATTGTGGGGTTTTCGGAAAGCAGTGCTCGAAAAGATCAGCTACTGGGGCAGACGCAAACTCGCGTCTTGCATTTGGTGGTTTTGAACCTTGTTCGCTTGAGGCGTCGGATGCTGCAGCTGCAGCTGCAGAACTAGTGCTTTTCTTCTGTGCCTTTACAAGTTTTCCTATTTCCATTCGGATCTCATTTTCTTGTGGCAAGTCAAATGTCGCTGACGAAGGACTGCCAACATCAGTCCCGGGCCAAGCTTGCGGGGCTTCTCTTTCGGCTCTCTCGGGAAGTTCTTCTACATCGGAGCGAAATGATATGGACCAATATTTCGAGTACCATACGTCTCTCCTTGTTTGGGACGCCTTTCCCAACCACACGAGAACTCTCCTGCGAGAGTTTTATCATCGCCAAGATCACTGATTCGATCCGAGTACGAACCTGATGCTTCCTGGACACACAATGCACCGTCGCGATGAAGGTTCAGGGTAATTTTTATAGGGTATGAAACCGCATCGTTTGTTGGTGTTGGTGGTGATCTCACGCGAGGTGCGGATTGTTTTTCCACCGGCGGGTTCTACGTCTAAGTTGGTCGTCTGTAGCGACTAAAATTCCAGTAGCTGGCCCACGTTTTGTCTCCGCTTCAACGACTTCGGTATCACTGGCACAACACTCGAGACCATCACCGGAAATTTCTTATTCTGCGTCACTATCTGCTCTAGCAGTTAATTCTTCAATATTGACCTCATTGCTTTCATCACTACAGCTCGGACAAATATCGACGACAGTTTCTTCACTTTGAGATTCATCGTCTTCCTCAAGCTACATTGTAGATGATCTGGGTCACAATGTACTACGGTTTCGTTTCCAATATGCGAATGCTCGAATAATCGTGGAGTGACCGAAGGGCAAACTCGGTATCCTGGATTTTGGGGACACCCGTCAGATTGATCGTGATATTCAATTTGTACATCATTTGTCCGAGCCAACCGACTTCGCAGCTTCGTTTCAATATTTGCCACCGTGTTGAGAAGCTCGTTTAGCTGATCTCTGTCACGATCTACCAGCTCAACCGTAGAATTTGGAATTCCATCGCGCATCTTCAAGCGCACGACAGCTTGGCTTGGTGTAACGCAATTGTTGCCTTCTTTCACCCAACGCAATAGCAGTTGCATCGACTTTGCAAAGTGTGCGTCTAAAATGCCCTTTCCGTCTTGTGTCTCTGTGTGTAGGAAACGCTCTATACCGGCTTTGGTGGACGTGCAATCAGTATGACGTAGAATCTGGAAAATACTCGCAGCAACTAGTCGAGGACAAAGTCAGTACCTCCGTAGTTACATAATTTCGCTCCCTAATCGTCAATTGCAGAGACGTCGGACGCTATCGCCACCGCGCGTCCTGCTGTGTAAGCAGTGTAGCCACTGGCAGCATATTCACGCGAGAATTTCTTGAAGAGCTTTCCTACAGAATCGATCACTCGCAAGTTCAGGACTACAGTATGTGGTGTGGAGATTTTCCAAGATCCGTCAACGAACTGTCGCCTCCGCGATTGGCTGATAAAAGGCATCGAGCTGGACCAATGGCGACGCGAGGCGAAGGTTCATTGAAGGTCGCTATCCCGAGGTGGTCGCTATTGCGAACCATCGCCTGGTCGTGAATCTTCGGATGGGTATTCTCCGACGGCGACGCTTGCGTTTCACTTGACATTTGTATAGATTCATAGATAAGGGTAGGATTAGAAAGAAGAGCCCGAGAGGGCGATACAAACAGAGCAGAATT
Source organism: Phytophthora macrochlamydospora (assembly GCA_011947325.1). Classification (NCBI taxonomy): domain Eukaryota; phylum Oomycota; class Peronosporomycetes; order Peronosporales; family Peronosporaceae; genus Phytophthora; species Phytophthora macrochlamydospora. Next base: position 9,222 of record JAAVTH010000281.1, read on the forward strand.
TTCCCCAACTTCCCAAGCAGCCAAGCGTCCTAGGTAAGCACCTTGCCCTGTGTTCGTGGGTGATTCCTGCCAGCGAACACAGACCTTCGTGAAGTGAGTGTTCGTTTGGTCAGGCCAAGAGTGAAGAGTGGTAGTTAGAGTGTATTTTGGTTTGGCCCTATTAATAGGGGAGTGTTGGGCGAAAGAGCCCTTGTGTGTGGAGTGCGAGTCGCATTCCAACGTGACTTCCAGCCGGAGTTATACTCCGGCGCCCCCGTAAGAGAGTCCACGGGACTAGGCAACCTTCGTCTGCTGGTGCCACGGGGTTTTGAGTGTGTGAGAGAGTGTTTGGACGTACAGGCGAAGGCTCGCACCTGTAGCGTCGGTTTATATTTGCCTTCAGCGTAGACAGTGAGCGGAAGCCACACCGGCTCGGGCAGGGTCGGATCTGGTTCCTTCAGATCACGCCCAACATTCGCCTGACAATCTGAAGGTGTATTGTTGTGTGCGGAAGCTCGCTGCTGCCTTAGCGAAAGTTCAGTGGATTCCTACACCACAACTAGATACTCGCCGGCTGCTCATAAGCCGTGGAAATGAAGTCCTTGAGATTTTTTGAACGTCTTCCAACGGAATTGTTTGAAGAATTGTGCTTAGATTACGGTTTCAACAAACAAATGAACACGATATCATCAAATAAATGCACAAATCGGGTCAAAACATGGAAGCCGCACCCACTATCACAAACACAAGATACTGAAATCGTCTGAGTGCTAACCGTTTCTAACGGAGTCTCGCAACGTCACGTGTATTGTTAGACGAAGAGGGTGGCGATAACTCTCTGTCTGATGGCTTCACAATAAATAGAAGTTCGACTACTTTCTTGGACGGAGCTCTAAATAGTTGGAATGCCTTCTCTAGGCTGTTTTGTACTCCTTCCAGCCGAGGATGAGGTAGGCATAGTTGTTAAGGTGAATTCTCAATGCTGGCGACTCTCCTTTGTAAGTTTATTTTTCCATAGAAGCAAGGTTAGATGTGTCACCACGCGTCAGGGAAGTTGTTTATCGGATGAGAAGTATACAACCTGTCGGGTTTCTGCAAAAAGAATACCTTGGCAGAGACCCTCTTTGTATTTGCTCATTCGACATCATTGGTTACAAAGTTCAAAACTTCGTACTGGTAATTTAACGCAAACACTGCCATCCATGTCTTTGGTCCATGTTCCTCCTATGTAGCGCGTGAAGATTTCAGCAATATATTCCAAGCTCATGTTGTGTCCTTGCGTCGCATGGAATCAATCAAAATTGCCCGTGTACCTATACCACCCATTCTTGTCTGTTTCTATACCGAAGTGAAACGACCATTCCGCTTCCCGCTTTTTGAGCTCGTCTACACTCGCTTCTTTTGCCAGCATTGTACGTCGTCTGACGTTCGGCGAGTGGCTAGCAGAGCAGAAGCGATGGAATTGCCTAGATCTCCAGAGCGTAATGCTCTTCAGGATGACGGCGACAAGGAACAAGCGAAATCAAAGGCAACGGGGGAGATATTACTGCGTTTTTTTCGTGTGAACAAACAATCCTGCCTGTGCGATGAGATGATGAAGGCAAACCATTGCCGACAACTTTAATCGATCTTGTTGAAGTGGGAGCTCTTGTATTTTTGCACACAAACCGGGAGTCATGGTCAGAGTACTGAGCTCTATATCAGTGCCGCACCTGCCACGCAGCGGGGCTGCGTAGCGGTGCACGTGCACAGAGGAAAACGTAGGACTCCCCGAGTCTGTCTCTTTAGGCGTCCCGCCTTCGGTTCTATACAAGAACCAAGTAAAGTCCCGTAAGGACTCGCAGAGTCAGTGTCCCTTAAAACAAGGACAACACTAATTAACTGCAAAAATAGAACTGAATTGAATTGTTTTATCTGACCTTGCTTGTAAATGTATAGACTAAACTATATAGCATAGTTAATTTAAGAATATGTAAATGAGTGGTGGAGAGCTAATGGCTACAGAGTCAAAACTCTACACACGGTTAAGCGTTTTGTGTAACCTCTAAAGTCAACACACGGGCGTGACTTGTGTAACCCCGTTACACCTCCCCTCCAAACAGTGGATATATCGGACCCACAACTGCCTTTGCAAGGTCGCGTCTCTTAGAGACCTCCGCTGGTCGCTACGCCTCAACGAGGCTGCCGTTGGCTCGCCGAGCCTATTCCTCGCGTGCCTCAAGTGTCGATCACTTGCAGGCCTTTCTGCCAGGCTGTCCCCAGCTCCCCAGCGCTTGTGAGCGACCACAAGCCGGCCCCAGGCCACCCACACGCTCTCCGTTGCGGAGTACTTCGCGGCGCATCGCCGAATCTACGGAGATCGTGCCATGCGCAGCCCCACGGGCAGTTCCGACAGCCAAGCTGGCAGCGACGAGACCTCGTACCGAGGTAGGAGTCCGCTCTCGTCGCCGATACGGCGCTTTCGGTCGCCCCAAGAGGACGGCGAGGACGACTATAATGAGTTGGACGAACAAAGCGGCCGTACGTTGGGGACTGGAAGCCCCGCGCCGCGATCTCCCCGCGTACACTGCTCTCCGGGCGACCCACACACGCCTCCCGGCCAGCAACCACCGCTGCGGACGCCGTGTCCATTTCCTGAATCCAGGCCCTCGGTCTTCGTGTTGAGCGCCTTGCGCACGGCCGCGCCGCTACCTCCTCGTGATGGAGACGACCGCTCCGGCGAACGTGTCATCACGAATGACCTCGACGAGGCTCAGGACCGCGCCCTCGCGAATCGAGCGTCCACGCGCTTGCACCGTCCGGTGCCACAGCCATTGCTGACTCCGTCGCGACGCGACTACGGCTTCGAGCCGCGCGATGCAGGCGAGCGGTCCCGAGCTGCTGCTGCACAGCCTTCGCTCGCCAGCTATATCGTGGGGCCTACTGCCCGCACGGACGCTGAGCTGGCGGCTCGCCAGGCGCTCCACGAGCGGTTCCTGGCGCCGCGGGTGACGAACGTGGCGGAGCATCGCCAACGTCTTCACGCTCAAGCGAGCGGCGGCTCGGTGCCGCAGATGCGGACGTATCCCATCGCTCTCAAGCCGAGAGACCGTCGCCGAGTATATCTCGGCCTTCCAGGCTTGGGTCGAACACGGCCGGAAGCTTCAGTCGTTCGACAACCTCCATGCAAGCTTCAGCGAAGCCGACGTTCGCGTCGAACGACGTCTGTACTTTGACTTCGCTAACTCTCGCACGAGGTCCTCGTTCGCGCTCTGCGCGAGCCACCGGCACGGGTGCGTCCCATTTCGCTCCTGCCTCTCAGGGAGAGGCGTCGCTGGCTGAACCAGCCCCGGATCAGAGCATGATCTATGCTTCTGACCCGGACGCGCCTCGCACTAGTGGCGGGAAGCGCGGCTCGTCGACGAGTCGACCGTGAGCCCTCAGGGCGCCCTTGATCAGCCCGATCAAAAGCGTCCACGACATCAGGGCAGTCTTGCCTTAGAGGCATATCGTATTCCCACGAGTTCTGGGAGTGAGAGTAACCCCTCCACTTCAACAGATACTGGGTTTGACCCTTACGTCGGCGACGTGCTAGAAGACGCTCCACGTGATAGTGGAGGTCACCGTGCTCATCGAGCAGCGCCGGAGGTGGGCGATGGTCGGATGGTCGATGACCATGGGAATCCGATTCCTGGCTCGCGCTGGGCGCGTCAGTAGGAGGTGTCAGCCATGCTGCACCGTGTTCGCTCGCTGCGGGGAGAGCTCCTCGCCAGACGCGAGACGTCTGGGAGACGTTTGATCGCTACGATCAAGATCTGACGGATCTGCAGCAGCGGGTGGAGTGGTTCGAGGCCCCGCAATCGATCTCCGATCGTCTTCGCGCTCAGGAGCTAGGGCTCGCGGAGCTTCGGGGTCAACTGACCGGGCTGCAGCGGTTTGTTTACTCAGCGTCGTCGACGCAGCCTGCGGCGCCAGCGCCTCCGCGCTCACCCCCGCGGGGTCCTGGTACGGCTTGAGCAAGCCCACGCAGAACACAGGATGTGTTCGCATCTTCGCTGAGAGGTTCAGCGTGTACGCGAGGCCCTTGGCCACGATCTTGAACGGTCCGATGAACCGCGGTCGGAGTTTCGTCTTGAAGACGGCAGACGCTGCATGTGTATGCAGGTTCTTAGCGTTTAATAAAACAAGGTCCCCGACCTGGAATTCCACCATATTGCCTCTGCCTTTGCATCAGCTTGTTCCTTCTCAACATCTTGGCTTTCAGTCATCGCGTCACGCACACTGCGTAAGACGCTCAACCTCGTCGAGAGGAAGTCATCGACTTGTTTGCGCACCGCAAGAGGGCTGACATCAGCAAGCTCGGGAGCTATCCCTCCCCACCAAGCCCGTGACCACGGAGTGGCGGGGAAAGGGACGCGCGGGTGCGCTAAGCCGTTCACGTAGAACGGAGTGAAGCCTGTAGAGGCATGCACTGCATTGTTCAATGCAAACTCAACAAGCGGGAGCATGGCGCTCCACCGCTTCGGAGTTTCAGCGCACACTGCGCAAGACGTCCTCGACGACGCGATTGACGCTCAGTTTGACCGTCAGTCTGCGGATGATCCGCTGTGGACATGTCCAGTCGTGTGCCTAGCACCTTGAAGACGGACGTCCAAAACGTCCCCGTGAAGCGCGGATCTCGATCCGAGACGATCGTCTCCGGCAGCCCATGCTGCCGAAAGACGCGATCGATGAACAGCGAGGCTGTACCCTCTCCATCAATGGAGTCCGGCACTGCCGCTAAGTGAGTCATCTTGCTCGATCGGTCATCAATGACCACAATGCCCGTGTTGCCTGCCGAGTCCTTCGGCAGGCCAAACACAAAGTCCATACTCATGGACTGCCAACACCCGCTGGGTACTGGCAAGCTCGCCAGCGGCGCCGCCGCATGCGGCGAGGGCTTGACCCGTTGACACGTCTCGCACGTTCGCACATAGGTGCTGACCCACTTGTACAGCTTGGGCCACCAGTACATGGAACTCACCGAGCTGTAGGTCTTCTCGCGACCAAGATGGCCGCTTGTGGGAGCGTTGTGAGCCTCATAAAGTATCCGATACTTGAGGTCCTCATCGTGAGGCACCACGACACGTGGAGGGTCGTCGGGACCCGTGCTGTAAAACAGCAGGCCACCATCGCAAGTGTAGCGATGCAGCCTCGCGCGCAAGCGCCCAGACAGTTCTGTCTTCGAGTCCTTGAACTCGTCGCTCCCATAGCGCGCAGCAAAGCGACGCAGGACTCGTCCTGTGCATACACTGCTCGGATCAAATCCGTCACCGACGACGTCACCATCGTGACATGAGAAAGCTTATAGTCCGGCCGGCGCGACAGCGCATCGGCCAGGACGTTCTGCCTGCCAGGCTTGTACTTCACCACGAAGTTATACTTCGTGAAGAAGGAGAGCCAGCGGGCCATCCTCTGCGAGAGGTGAGGCGACTGTGTCGCAGTGCGTAGCGACGCACGATCCATGAAGATCACGAACGGCTTAGAGCCGAGCAGGTGCACCCTGAATTTGACGAGAGCGTACTTCATTGCAAGTAGCTCCTTGTCGTGAACTGGGTAGTTCTTCTCCGCAGCTTTAAGCTGACGAGACTCAAACGCGATCACGCGTTCACGCCCTCGGCGTCCGCTTGAAGTAAAGCGCAGCTGATGGCAAAATCGGAAGCGTCACAGACGACGCTAAACGGACGATCGGGGTCCGGCAGCGCCAGTATCGGCGCCTGCAGGAGGCTCTCCTTGATCTGCGCAAACGTAGCCTCGTGCTCGGCATGCCAACACCAGTCCGCATCCTTCTTAAAGAGATTGGACAATGGCCTAGCCAGCTCAGCGTAGTTTTCGCTGTACTTGTGCAAGTAATTGGCGAGGCCAAGCCACTTGCGAAGGTCCTTCTGGTTCAAGGGAACCGGCCAGTCCACTATGGCCTTGACCTTGGCAGGATCTGCCCGCAAGCCACGCTTCCCGATGAAGCAGCCGAGGAAGGGAATCTCCTCGGCGCCAAAGACACACTTGTCTACGTTGGCATACAACTTGTTCGTGCGCATGCACTCGATCACCGCTCGCAGATGCTCAACGTGCATCTCGACGTCAGCCCTTCCGTGCTCAGCACGACTATGGACGAAGATGTCGTCAAAGTATGTCTGTGCATACGCCCGATGGGGCCGGAATAGCTGCGTCACGAGACGATTGAACGTCACCGGCGCGTTCGACAGCCCTTGGGGCATAACGAGCCACTCCCAGAGCATGCCGCTCGGGGTGCTCACCGCTGTCAGCGGCACATCGCTCGCTCGCATGAGCAGTTGGTAATAGCCATCGACCAGGTCGAGCGCGCTATACATGGTACAACCAACTATGTTGTTCTGAAGAACATCCTTCCTAGGAATTGGTGTCTGCGCGGGATCGCGGCCGCGTTTAGCGTTCAGCTTATTGAAAGCATGAACAATGCGCCACTTGCCATTAGGCTTTCTGACACAGAACGTCGGCGTGGAGTGCGGAGACTTGCTCTCACGCGCAAGTCCTGCCGCGTGCTTAGCACGGAAGAAGGCGTCAATGACGTCGCACCGCTCCTTCGGCAAGGGCCACTGGCGTGTGACGCAGTACTTCGTTCCGGGAACCAGGTCAATTTCATGGCGGACCCTCGGTCAGGAGGAGGCCACTAGGTGGCTCCTTTGAGACGACGTCTCCATACTCCTTGAGTAAAGGATAGAAGGGGTCAGTCGGGTCCTTCAGGATCGCTGACCCACTCCGCGCATTCAATGCTTTCCTGGTCTCGACCAAGACCGACTCGTCCACGAGGGACGACGAGTTCAACTCGTCTTCTGGTCGAATGATGACCACTTCGGCGACCTCGCCGTCCTTCAGCGCCGCCCCAAACTCGGCGACGGACATCTCGTCCAGCTCCAAGAGCTCGCCAATACTTGGCAGGTCATCGAGGTGAATACCTCCATCGACCGCACCCGTCACTCCGTCGACGAGAGTGTAGAGCTGTTCACAGCTCGGTCGTGGAGCTACACCATCGGCGCTATAGACACCTTGTGTCGCGCACGCCGTGCTTTCCGACGTCTAAGCCTCATCGAGGCACATCCAGGCGCGCTCTCGCCGCCTCTCGAAGGAGAGGATTCGCCCGAGGGGGCGCCACGCGAAGCGCCGCGAGATCTTTGATCACGGTCGGCACTTGCCGCAGTCGATGTAACAGCCTTCAAAGAAGGCTCGGTGTCACTTTGGACACCCAGGGACTCGATCAGTCCACGACCAACGTCGCTCAGTGGAGTACGTGCCACTGCACAATCACCAGCCCTCAAAGGCTCAGTGTCCGAGACACTCAGCGACTCGCTCGGTCCACGACCGCAGCCATTCGACGGAGTACGTGCCGCCGCACAACTACCAGCCCTCAAATGCTTTACAGGACTACAGTCCTTCATGGTGCCGTCCACCAACTCAGACACACCGACATCCAGCACCATGGCCGACTCGGCCCAGTGCTCGCGCCAATAGCGCTTCTGTTTTCTTGCAGAGGTGGGTTCATGACTCGCCAAAGCTCCGCTAGGAGAAATGCGCGTAGCGCCCAAGGTCCTCGACCGCCAATCGATCCACGGCTCGTGGCGTTCCAGCCACGCCATGCCAAGGATGAGGTCGTACCTCGAATCCAGGTCAAGGACCAGACAGCGTTCTACGCTATCGAAGTCCAAGAACTTCAGCCCAAGGTCCATCGGGACCCTCGGCACCGCAACACGGGCCCCCGTCGCGAGACGGACAGTGACCGTGTCACCACTTCGCTCTTGTAGAGCCTATTTTTGCAGTTAATCTGTATAGTCCTTGTTTAAGGGACACTGACTCTGCGAGTCCTAGTTACGGGACTGTACTTGGTTCTTGTATAGAACCGAAGGCGGGACGCCTAAAGAGACAGACTCGGGGAGTCCTACGTCTTCCTCTGTGCACGTGCACCGCTACGCAGCCCCGCTGCACCTGGTAGCACTTGTAGTCAATCCGACTCCTGAGTCGTCGACTGAACCTCTGTGAGGATGGAGGAGGCAGCGTTCGCATACCTGATTCTAGCCAGCAGGACACGCTTAATAAGCTTGCGTCCTTGCTGGGCCTTGAGGGCATGGCGCTCCTTGCGTCGCAAGGGCCTGACGCCGTGGCGGCGCGCCTTGAGGCGTTCTCGAAGTACGAGAATGCTATGCTGGAGCATATCCAGCAGCGTGTCGTTGCTGCAGCGCCCCTCAGCGGGCGAAGCCGCTCTCTGTGACCGTGAAGACCTTCTCGGGGAAGGAGGAGAGAATCTCCTGTTGTGGACCCGAGAGGTTGAAATGGCCATGGGATCGGCCATGCTCCAAATGGAGAACCAGCGCGTGGCGCTTGCGATCTCGAAGCTCGAGGGGCGAGCGAGAGAATGGGCCTTGACGTCGGGGACGTCGGTCGAAGAGGCCTTCCGACCTGGAAGGAGCGGAAAGGGAAGCTCCTGCAGATGTTCTCCCGCCTAACCAGGCGTACCGCGTGAGGTCACGCTTCCTTGCCACCCGCCAGAGTAAGAAGGATTTGGTGGACTATGTCCAAGAGCTACGAACGCTCATTGCAGGCATGGCTGCCGACCCTCTACCCGAGGTGATCACTGTGACCGTCTTCATGGAAGGACTCCGAGCTGGAGTGGCTCGCACGGAAGTATTCCGTCAGTGTCCAGCCGACTTTGAGAAGGCCGTCAGTGTAGCATTGAATGCCGAGTTCAACTTAAAGCTGTCTCGAGTCGGTGCCAACACCAGCTCTACCGGATCGAATGTTCACGAGTCCATGGATCTCAGCAATGTTGAGGATGAAGCCGAGGAGCTCAGAGTTGCCGAGCAGCGAGCAGGCATCCGGCGATGCTATGTGTGCGGGAGTACCCGCCATCTGAGGCCGACGTGTCCTCTGTGCAGGCAGCGCTCCGACCAGCTCGGCCGCGTCCCTGCCGAGAGCCAAACAGGCTCGGCGCAGGGAAACGCCGGCTCCCAGTAGGCGCGGGGCGGCCTACTGGGGAAGAACTGAGTTCTGTTGTGCCTGTGGGAAGTGAGAGGCAGCAGGGCTCAGCCCCGAAGAGCCCCGTGCTCTATAACACGGAACGTGTGTGCAAGGGCTTGCTGGTCATCCTGGCGGACGTCTAGGGCTTTGGCAAGCCATGGGTAGTCTTGATAGACTCTGGGGCGTCTGGCAACTATGCCAGGCGCTCTACCGTTCAAGGTAGCTAGCGGTACGCTGAGAACTGAATTGAATTGTTATCTGACCTTGCTTGTAAATGTATAGACTAAACTATATAGCATAGTTAATTTAAGAATATGTAAATGAGTGGTGGAGAGCTAATGGCTATAGAGTCAAAACTCTACACACGGTTAAGAGTTTTGTGTAACCTCTAAAGTCAACACACGGGCGTGACTTTTGTGTAACCCCGTTACAGAATGTGAGAGACAGCATAAAAGGAATCGTAAACGCTGACATGCGCTCTTCAAATGAGTATGCATTTAGTTAGGCTCGTGTGGGTAGACGTATCAATCGCAACTATGACGAGGACATGAGTGGTGTTTTGCGGTTTACTACCTGTTACGTAGCTGGGCATGTGGAGAAACAGCATTTAATTGCTGTTAGAAAATTAAACGAGTACAAATTCGATCTGATCGAACTCCCCGGGTTCGTGTCCGTCCGCAGTCTAACACATATCGTGTGCGTTTGGCGTCCTGGAAATGCATATGTTCTTTCGCCCTTACGATGAAATTACCATGTGAGCACGCTATGGTATGGCATATCGAAAAAATTCGAGCACGAAGGTGGATGCATCACTCTGAACTATGTGGAGGACAGATGGCTTAGCGTCATTGAAGAGCCTGCACCCCAGCCCTTTAAGTACAATGCTTTCCAACTCGTTACTGGAAAACGTGTGTTAACATCTCAAAGAAGTACAAGGAGGCAATTAGTGCTGTTCAAGTTATTAGCAGCGAACTGACGGAGGTATACGATGACGAAGAATTTCGAGAGCACTTCGCTTCCGATTGCTCGCGTTGGGGTCTCAACCGACTCGTTCTGGTAAGCATTTCGTTTATCCGAACTCGAAGTACCGTATAACACGAGCTAGTGAACTCTTCCCGTTCCGTTGTCTCCTTGTTGTCGATGAGCAACTTGACCACCTCAAGTGACTTTGCTCCGCAGCATCCCGCAGAGACTGGTTCACGATATTACTCCTGCAGTTGGTGCTATCAAATAAGAAGCGGGACACTGGCAAATGTCCATTCCACGGTGCTTTAGCCATCCCCTTTGCGGTACAGCCCACATCGTGAGTCTCGTAAAGCCGCCGAGCAACATCTAAATGTCCGTTGCGTGCTGCGTTGTTCATTGCTTCCGTCGTGGGTTTTTCGTCCCGATTTTCAAGCAGCCATTGAATCAAATCAAGATTACCAGAATACGCAGCAATATCTACGAGATTGCTCGAACATTTCCCACCGTAATGTCGGCATAACCACTGGATCACATCGAGTTTGCCATCTCGAGCAGCCCAGTACAACGCACAATCAAATTCTATATCCGTAAACCGTTGTTGGAAATGTTCGTGGAGCCATTTGGCCATCGCCAAACGATAACGACACGGAAAACCCAGCTTGGAGTAGCCTTGGGCCCCGCGATCAACCAGCCACTGGGCAACAGCGACGTCGCCGTCATCCAAAGGATGATCCATCACTATAACTGTCGATTGAAAGTCCAAGGTCTTGTGCAGTAGTTCCGCGATGCCGAGCTGCTGGTAGCGTAATGCTGCACACATTGCGGAAAAGGAGTACTTTTCAATCCCGGACGAATGCAGCCACTCCATCATCTCAAGACGCCCATATTGAGCAGCAATTGTCGTCAGTTTGGTGAGATCGTGTTGCCACGGACCACGATCGTCCTCACGGTCAGCTAACACCCATGACGTGGATATGACCGCCCTTTATAGCAGCGCGCACTCCAATCTGGTAGTGTCCACTTCAAGTAATATTCGAGAGCATCGATCGAATCCCCACGCTCGCATGCAGCAGTGAAAGCTCTGGTGTCCATGAACTCGTCCAAATAGCTATCGATAGAGCTCATCACATGGAGTAGAAATTCGCCGCAATCTGGGAGGCATTCTCGACACACAAATCGTGTCATGGTGCGTAGCGGTCGCATCTCGTTTTGCAAACATACAACTCCAAGTCGAAAAAGTGTTGGTTTTCGACTTGGTGCGTGAAGACCCCGTCAAGTATCACTTTCAGACAGAAAACGTGTGGCCTCGACGTTCGTCCTCAACCGTCCTGGTAGTATCCAATCCAATACCAGCTGGGCCGTGCTCAACCAGCCATCTTGATATACTCGGCAATTTTCGAGTGCTCGTTGAAATCAAAGTCGTCGACCAAGTCCGGATATCCTCGATCCAAAACATTCTGAAGACAGGTTCGGCGACCAGCGGCAATCTTAGAGAAGGTTGTTGAGAACAGACAGTGATCGTCCGAAAATGTCTGTTGTTCAGGCAATTTGTTAGACTTTTCGTTCAAGTCTCCCGCCTACTCCGTTGGACTACTACGCAAATGCCGCCAAGTCGTCGTCAAATTCAGCTCGTAGCCGACGTTTTTAATGAAAGAAACCACCTCCCTGGCACTGATGAATCCCCTCTTCATAATTTCGTCCACAACGATATCGGCATCACTTCCAGTTACCAATGTTTTGACAGCGGCCCTGCATGCCAAGTTGACTGAGATCGTAGGCGAGCACACCGGGTGGAACACCAACGTCCCATGGAATTGCTCACACTCGTCGCGGCTCAGGAGGAAGCAATCGGATGGCACAGTCACCAGCTCTTCCTTGGAAACACATTCATGACCCCTCTTAACAAGCGGACACGCTTATCCAGGAATTCAGGTCGTTCACTAAGCTTATCAAAATATGTTTTTGCGTGGCTCGGTTGAAAATTCCCAAGCTGTCGTTTTCTCTGGTCGACAACAACAGCTAGCTCGTTGTGTATAGCTCCACGTAGCGCAAAATAAATGTCGACACCATTTTCACCGCGATGGATTCCAATGTGGCCACCTTCCGTCCAGTCGACTGCTTCCTGTTTATTCAAACTTGATAAAATAGTCCCAGGGGTACCCTTACCAAACTTTTCAGTGCTCTCAAACACTTTTGACGGAACCAACTCTACCGAAAGACGACGGGTTTCTGCAGTCATCGTCATGCGAGGCAGCACTTCTTCAAGAGTCAGCGTTGTGCGTCCAAGTATCAGCAATGCATTGATTTTCAACGCATAAACCCAAGTCCCGAATACCTCCCACGATTGCCAGAGTTGAACCTCGAATAGTGTCGAGCCTACCATCCCACCTAGATCTGCAAGGGCCCTAACGAAGCATTTTTCTACGTTGGTAGTCACTGCGTCAATATTTTCCGGCCCAATATCCCACAGCAACGTATAAGGAACGCGAACGTCACTTTCATCACCGATACCACGCTTCCGTAGCAAACACAGCGACGAATCGCGGAGTTTTGACCACGTGTAGCCTTCAGTAAAGTCATCCGGCGGTAAGACTGCTAAACCAGACACAGCAAAGGCCGCTAGACGGATACACAGCCCAAGCGGCAATCGGTTTAAGTAAAGAGAAAGATACTGATCCCTGTTTGAAGCGAAGCAGGCTTGGATGGTATCCAAATGGACGGGATATTCACTTTTATCCCTGATTGTCTTCAGATAATCAACACTCCACCGTGGATTGCCTTCAATAAAAGCAAACCGCCACGAATTTGAGGCTGCTTCAAGAGCAGAGCATGTTTCGGATTATTCTCCACAGCGCACGATATATCGTCCATCGTCAAGAGTTCTGGTCACAAAGCGCGAGCCTCTGATCATATCCCAACTCCTACCGGCAAACATGGGTAGTAAGATTATACCTGGACGTCGTGTCATCAATCACTTCCACGAGCTCGCGCAAAACTGACATTTCTGGGCAATCTTCCGAACGCTTTGATAGTCATCAACACCAAGAAACACAAATACAGCGGCGCTGCTTTCCCTAAGCAATTCCCATCCAGACAAAATCGATACAGCAACCTTCACGAGAAAGACGCCTCGATCGAAATCGCGTCCTCCACTGGCAGTGGACTAGGCACAGAGTAAGAAACACTAATACTGGTAGCATCCAAGTGTAACTTGTCTTTCGAAATCCAACCGCCTTCTTCCAGCATGCGCATTTTCCCCAAACCAGATATTCCCGAGTAAACAGGGATATGCACCATGGATCGTTCACAAGGTCTTTTGAGGATGGTTTTGAAGCAGTCTGCCGCTGTTGCAATGGCCTCGTCTCGCCTAACTACCTGGAACAGCGAACTCTCGGCTTCCAAATAGTGAGGATCTGAGTTTAAGGAATTCTTATGGAGCATTTCACCTTCCAAGAACTCGAGGAGGGCACTGCACGATATCAAATCCAGCTCTGGCCCTCGAGGAAAAGGAGCAGTCACAGGTGGACCTGCAATTTTTAGGAACGACCACCAGCACGTGAATTCTTCCTGCGTCAGGAAAGCCCTTCCCCAAATACCGTCATTGCTGAGCCCAAGTGTGGGGTCCACATAGGTGAATTCCATGGGCAGCGATTCTCATCGAGCGTCACGTTCACCAAATCAGACGTTTTTAACCATAAAGCGTCCTCGTTCTCGTCGCTCTTGCGCTTAGGATCAATTTTGGGTCGACTTGCTTCTTCCCCAGGAAAAGCTTCAACTCACAATGACGACAGTCAAGTGGTCAAGTGTCGTTTCTTAGCCTCCTTGATTACATTCTTCAGGACGCCTACCAAACTGGTCGGGTCGACGATGACGGAGACCGGCTGTGTGGTGTGCCCACAACCGTGCATAACTACTCCATCCTTTCCTCTTGAAGCTCGCATTATGAAGCGAACTTAGAATTGACCACCTCCGACGTTGATGGGTTTTGGATTAGAATGGACAATTCTGCTACTTGCATCCTAGCCAAGCTTCTACCTCGGGGTTGCAGGGATCACCGACACTTTGAGCAATCTGACGTCGCCGCATTTCGATCGGATATTTGTTGGTGGTGCAGGTGATCCCCATGAATCTGGCGTTGTAGCACATCGACTCGACGCCATCAGAAGTTGGGCACTGTCGATACAACGTGCCATTGCACGGAGCCATGGTTTCTGGTGTTGGAGGATCTTCTGACATTCCAGGCTGCAGCACCGGACCACACGTTGAATATGCAAACTTTTTCACTACCTCGAGGGTTGCAGCTGACGGGATTTCGTCGGTTCGATTGGGGCTTAAACACGTCGCAGCAGGAGTCCCCCAGACCGGGTGAACGCCGCATTTTCCGTCGCTGAGATTGCAGTCGCTAATAAATCCATTGCAGCACCAGGTGCCTCGGTCTAAAGCTGCAAACGACTTCAAGTTCGTGAGTGCTGACAACTCCGGCAACGTGTTGATCGTCGGCATTGCTGCAAGCACGAGGCGTTCGAGATTGTGAAGCTTGTCGAAGGAAGGAAGTTTGTCTAGAGCGAGAAACGCAGCAAGAGTGAGCGATTTGAGGCCCGTCAGACCATCAAGAGACGGAAGTTCCACCATCGGGATAAAGGCTGCAAGGTGAATGAACGTAAGCGACGACATGTCATCGAACATGTCCAGCGGCATGAACACCATTGGACTCGTGAATTTACTCTCCACGTGCCTACAACATATGCAAAGTGAGAGCGATGAAGCGTGATACAAACCAGACTGGGACGTACACAAATTCGAGCTTGGTGAATTCTTTGATCCATGGTGGAAATGTCTGCGTGTTGGTGTATTCGAGCGATCTACAACCCAAACGATTGTCAGTATTTCGTTCTCGGATATCAAGCAGACAACGTACAAATGCTTCAAGTTCTTGCAGCGGCGGAGTTCTACTGGAAGTTCAGCCAAATATCGATTTGTCAGTTGAAGTGTCTGCAAGTCTCCAGTGGTGGCAAGCTGTGCCACTTTGTCAGTCATGTTCTTTGGTTTCTCCCATTCCGCGTACGTTTTTGGAGCGAGGTCTCGGTCGATGAGTATCAGACAAGGACATTGCGTCAACGAGTCCCTTTCCAAGCGAATCCACCGGCGTGCATTCATAACACACTCTGAATGAGCTTTGCAAGCAGCGGTTGATGTTCGCATGCTTTCTTCGACGAAGACCACCAGAGACACGGCAAATAATACCAAAGCAATCGCAGCGAGGCGACTGCGCTTGGGATAAACATTACCTTGTCGCTTCTTGGGGTGGTGGATCAGCTCGATGACTTGGTGTAGTCGAAAACAGAGTGTGGTGTTGACCCCCATTCTAATGAAAAAGTCGAGGACTGTCATGATCCGTAGCGATTTCAAGCTCTTGTAGATGACCGATGTCTCGACGGGATCAGCGATCACACTAGCACCTTGCTCGAACCAACCGGCGGGAAAAACTTCGAGGTTTATCGCGAATTTTGCTCGGTCGAAGGTGAAGGTCGATAAACAGTAGAGGACGACGAGCATCGGAAATCCGACAACGACCAGCACGTCGAATCTGTACGCGCAAGCATCGAGATGAATCAGCTTTACGAGCGGTCGAGTAATGCGGATAATACGTACAGGATATCGACGAGAATTTCGGCCATCGGAGCTCGTTCGTACGGAACGAACAGCATAATCGCACAAGATAAAGCATTGGACGCTACAATCATCGTGATGATCCCGACTAACACTGCAGGCGACCCGGCTTCAAGCATCTGATAGAGAAGAACTGTTTCCAGAGCCAAGTCGCCGAACTTCATCACGAGTTTCTACAAAACAAGCGAATAAGAACCGTGTAAAAGCTGTGGGATGAATTCGTACGTACAATATACTTTTTCGCTTGGCTTCCGTCTGAAAGTGATGACGCCAGTTTCCTTGCTGCAGAGGTGACGGGTCCTCGCTTTTTATCCATCGCCTTTTCAAGCTTCTTGACGAGCGTGGTCGGGTTCTGGTAGACCAAGTACGACTGCTTCGAGTCCTTCCAGAATGGAAGCATCTGAAATAATACTGCGAGGTATCCAAATGCAATAACTGACAACCCGAACGCACCAGCCACTACCAACTTCTTCGGCGGGTCGATAAACAACCAAAACGAGCCATTATCGAATGTCTTCGTGTTCATAACGCGGTTCACAGTGTCGTTTGGAGCGATATTCAGGAAGATGAGCCACAATGTCCACGCCACACAAACGATTAATGCTAGAGCAATGGAAACCTGCAGAGCAATATTTTCCACGCGTTCTTTGCCAGCAGACACGGTATTGGCCTTCTGCTTGGTGTACTCGCTAGTCATCTTTTCAAGAGCGCCACCGACGGTGTCGGTTGTTACTGGGTGGACTCTGTTCGGGGCGACGGACGGCTGATGTTGTAGCGACGAAGACTTCCGACGCAAAGGACTGTCATTACTCTCCTGAGAAGACTTCTCGAGCTTCGCCGTCATCGACCACGCCTACCTTACCAGACGACTCCATTCTCACAGTGAACAGCCACAGGTTTCGTTCTTGAATCGGCTCAGAAACGGACGATCACCTCGTGAGCGTAACTGAAATGTTTGTTTACATGATGAACACACATGTGGGAAAACTTACGGCCATTAAAAACATACACGTCTTCCAACGAGGCCATGCACGACAGATTGAGAAGGCTGGCCGTGATTTTGCGCAGCAATTCTGCCTCGTCATGTCGGCGTCGTACGTATGTGAAAAGGAAATGGCCGAACAAGCGCGATACCTGCTGTCAACGGAGGAGGTCGTGCTTGCCGCTCGAAGCGCGTGTTGCATATACTCGACACGCGATTTAGTTGAGGGAAGTGGAATGTACATCCGCTTGACGCTTGACGAGGCGCCGGCGAAGAGCCTCAACGAGCGTGTGGGTACAGTTTGTGGCGCTAATGATGAGTATGGAGCTGTTCTGCGTCGGAGCCATGCCGTCAAGTTGCACCATGAACTCCGTCTTACTAGCTCAACGAAAGCCAGCCTCGTCGTCGCTGCGCTTTGTCAGCATCGAGTGAATCACGTCGATTAAGTTGACGGAAGGTTGTTTAGCTGCCGCTACCGCAATCAGAGTGCGCACCAATTACTCGCTTTCATCCGCCCACTTGCTGCCAATACTAATGCCGTGTTTCACACGGGGAAGCTCTGGGCTTCCCGTCATTAATGCCTAACAGCTAATCTGCCCAATCAAGAGCCTCAAGGCGGCTGTTTTCTGGCGAAGCGTCTAGGTGCTCCTGTTGTGATATGCACTCGCTACTCGAGATGACTTGCTCACAACAACGAAAAACGAAGACTAATTAGATTTTGCTTAGCGGCTTGGCGAAACCTCCTACCTCCTCCCACATTCCTGGTCGCGGATCCTGCTCGTCTCGCGCCGCCTCTCATACAACGGTCTGGTACGAACTCTGGCGTCGCTCCTACTGCCAGAGCACAGACTTGCACTTCAACAGCTCCATCAAGTAGAATTGCCAAATTGTTTCGCCTCTGGTTACGGCGACGTGGAACGACGATCGCCGGGGTGGTAAAGATTTTTCCATACCATGTTAGGAGGTTTTCCATACCACACCTGGCATTTTTCCATATCATTATTGTAACGAGGTGATTTTCATACCTCCCTCAAAACTTTAATATATCTGATGAAAAACTACTAGCAGTTTGTCCTGCTTGCGTGGTAACGCGCACAAATTTTGCGAGAGAGACGGCTACCGTTTCTCCAGCGGCTAGGATATAAATTTACCAGAAACGAATAACAGCTGTTCTTGGGGAGCATCGAATACACGTATTATCTCACTTTACAACTTTCTCCGCCACCGACTCCGCCTCCAGCGGCCGCAATGACCACCCAACAACGCGAAGATTACGATGAGGTCGTACGTGCATACAAACGCATGAAGACCTCATACGACAACGTCGTCGACGTTATGACGCAACTTCACGCGGAAATCACGGCGAAGAACCGCGAAATCGAAGGTCTGCACCTGTCTCTGCACCGCCTTGCATATGACGTTGCCTGCCGACCCCGAATCAGATCTCGAGGAAATGAGCAATCAAGACCCGTCTTTGGTGGAAATGTTCGGTGATGACATTTCGACGGTCGATGACCAAGAAGACAGCTCGATCAGCAACGATTTGACCGACATCGGCAACGACAGCAGATCGGACGACAGTGATTCTGATGACAGCCACTACGAAAGCGACTCCGATGACAGCGAAACAGGTGGCATTGGATTGGGCCCTGAAAGCGTGTAGAATGTTGTCTCTGAAGGTTCGATGACGTTTGGTGATTATCTGGACCTTCGTGTTGATATTTCGGACAGCGGAATTGAAGACCTGTTTAATTAGCATATTGACTAGCATAGGGTAGCCTTTACAACTTAGTGCTAGTTGCTTGTACAATTAATTTATATATATATTAAAGCCGCATATTCTAAAGTGTTAGTCGGTAGTTTCGAAACTGCCTTGAAAATGTTTAGGTAGTTTCTGAAAATTCACGGCATATTCCTTCAAAGAAACCACTGCGCCTCTCTCGAGCCGCAGGGCACTTTAGGGGACTTCATTTGCGCATTCTGCAATTTCCCTCGGCTCCCAACAAGCTGTCCCAACATGCCAAGCTCTCCAGCTACTCCGACCAACCCACATTCACCTTCCTCCACCCTCGCTCTCGCTTACACACGCTTCACCAGCGATATCTGGACAAGGCTCTCGTGTTGCGTCAGCAATGCCAAGAGGAAAACGAAGCAGCAGTGCTGTCAACTGAGCTTCGTCTACAGAAAGCCACGATTTCAGCGGCGATGAAATCGTGGCCTCTTTGCACTCGAGAGGCAGCAGAGATGTTTTGACCCCAGTTGTATAACACCCGCGGAAGTTTGTATCTCTGGCCAAGGCAATCCATTATCTGGAATCTCGAGAGAGCGTGCAATTCGAGATCCAGTCTTCGATCGGCTCTCGCACCGTTCCCGTTTGCACAACACACGAGGAAAGCAAAGCTACAACACGTGTAGTTCGCGGATTCGACGGCAAATTCTCTATTCCTACAAGCGGCTACCACAGTCGCGAACGCAACATCAAAATTCTTAAGCCTCCGGCCAGAAGCTGCGAGTTAGCGCTTCATTTATGTCCTGGTGGAAATCCTTTCAGGTTGCCGAGCAGCATGACCATCGTTGGCCGCCTGAGAAAGATCGAACAGCTCTGTACTACCAACACGCCTACCTAATGGCAGGTTCTGACAGCTCAAAACCTTCTTTCTTGCAGGCGAACGGAGCGATCCTCGGTCGCGCTTCACACAAACTAATTTTTATATGGCGGACAGCATTGAAGCAGCCTACCGCCCCGTGCTTGGCGTATTCTGCTCTCGGTCGAGCGCTGGGGACGAAGCTTCCGCTATGTGCGGACGTGAGCGAGCATCGACCGACCCTCGCAGACAAAGTCTTGCCGTTCGATCTGCTGCCGCGGCGTCGTTTTGACGTCCAGCGATGAGGTTCGACTACCAGACAGACTCTCCTCACGTACGTTCCTGACGATCGTATTCCAGATCTTCTAATGGATTTATCTTGGTGTCATGAGTGACAACATCGTTATCGAAATTTTGGCGAAGTGCGGAGCCGATACGCGGTGGTTGTCGCTGGAGGAACTCACTACAACAAACGGTAAATGCCACATGCCGTTGGAGGAATGCGAAAAGCTTTTTGCATCGAATCTAAAGGCCAATATCTATCTACACGTCAAGAGCATGCTGGCATTGAAAGCTTCATGTATTACAATTTGTTTTGCTGTTGCCCTCATTGTCAGGGACGTAAAACACTACGAGATTAATGGATTGGAAAGGTAGCTCAAGACATCAATACGTCTAGAAAGCACTAATAATGTAAGGAGATTTTGCTAAAACGGCAATTCACGAGATGAGATGAGATTGGTCAGCGGCCACGACGTCGCTAAATACGTGCTGAAATGCTTCGTTGTTAACGCTGTTCAGTACAACCTTGTTTAGAGGCCAAGCTGCTTGGTGACTTGAACCCCCATTATTTTGCTTCCGTTTTGCTGCGCTCTTCAGATCACTAATCTGACTCAGCACTTGCTTGTCCTCCAATATTGACTCAGGGAAATTTGCTCGAAATTGTTCGAGACCGTCTCGAGTTCGGATTGTGGGGTTTTCGGAAAGCAGTGCTCGAAAAAGATCAGCTACTGGGGCAGACGCAAACTCGCGTCTTGCATTTGGTGGTTTTGAACCTTGTTCGCTTGAGGCGTCGGATGCTGCAGCTGCAGCTGCAGAACTAGTGCTTTTCTTCTGTGCCTTTACAAGTTTTCCTATTTCCATTCGGATCTCATTTTCTTGTGGCAAGTCAAATGTCGCTGACGAAGGACTGCCAACATCAGTCCCGGGCCAAGCTTGCGGGGCTTCTCTTTCGGCCTCTCTCGGGAAGTTCTTCTACATCGGAGCGAAATGATATGGACCAATATTTCGAGTACCATACGTCTCTCCTTGTTTGGGACGCCTTTCCCAACCACACGAGAACTCTCCTGCGAGAGTTTTATCATCGCCAAGATCACTGATTCGATCCGAGTACGAACCTGATGCTTCCTGGACACACAATGCACCGTCGCGATGAAGGTTCAGGGTAATTTTTATAGGGTATGAAACCGCATCGTTTGTTGGTGTTGGTGGTGACCTCACGCGAGGTGCGGATTGTTTTTTCCACCGGCGGGTTCTACGTCTAAGTTGGTCGTCTGTAGCGACTAACATTCCAGTAGCTGGCCCACGTTTTGTCTCCGCTTCAATGACTTCGGTATCACTGGCACAACACTCGAGACCATCACCGGCAATTTCTTATTCTGCGTCACTATCTGCTCTAGCAGTTAATTCTTCGCTATTGACCTCATTGTTTTCACCACTACAGCTCGGACAAATATCGACGACAGTTTCTTCACTTTGAGATTCATCGTCTTCTTCAAGCTACATTGTAGATGATCTGGGTCACAATGTGCTACGGTTTCATTTCCAATATGCGAATGCTCGAATAATCGCGGAGTGACCGAGGGCAAACTCGGTATCCTGGATTTTGGGGACATCCGTCAGATTGATCGTGATATTCAATTTGTACATCATTTGTCCGAGCCAACCGACTTCGCAGCTTCGTTTCCATATTTGCCACCGTGTTGAGAAGCTCGTTTAGCCGATCTCTGTCACGATCTACCAGCTCAACCGTAGAATTTGGAATTCCATCGCGCATCTTCAAGCGCACGACAGCTTGGCTTGGTGTAACGCAATTGTTGCCTTCTTTCACCCAACGCAATAGTAGTTGCATCGACTTTGCAAAGTGTGCGTCTAAAATGCCCTTTCCGTCTTGTGTCTCTGTGTGTAGGAAACGCTCTATACCGGCTTTGGTGGACGTGCAATCAGTATGACGTAGAATCTGGAAAATACTCGCAGCAACTAGTCGAGGACAAAGTCAGTACCTCCGTAGTTACATAATTTCGCTCCCTAATCGTCAATTGCAGAGACGTCGGACGCTATCGCCACCGCGCGTCCTGCTGTGTAAGCAGTGTAGCCACTGGCAGCATATTCACTGGCAGCATATTCACGCGAGAATTTCTTGAAGAGCTTTCCTACAGAAACGATCACTCGCAAGTTCAGGACTAGATGCTCACAGGCTGCTCATAAAGCCGTAGAAATGAAGTCCTTGAGATGTTTTTGAACGTCTTCCAACGGAATTGTTTGAAGAATTGTGCTTAGATTACGGTTTCAACAAACAAATGAACACGATATCATCAAATAAATGCACAAATCGGGTCAAAACATGGAAGCCGCACCCACTATCACAAACACAAGATACTGAAATCGTCTGAGTGCTAACCGTTTCTAACGGAGTCTCGCAACGTCACGTGTATTGTTAGACGAAGAGGGTGGTGATAACTCTCTGTCTGATGGCTTCACAATAAATAGAAGTTCGACTACTTTCTTGGATGGAGCCCTAAATAGTTGGAATGCCTTCTCTAGGCTGTTTTGTACTCCTTCCAGCTGAGGATGAGGTAGGCATAGTTGTTAAGGTGAATTCTCAATGCTGGCGACTCTCCTTTGTAAGTTTATTTTTCCATAGAAGCAAGGTTAGATGTGTCACCACGCGTCAGGGAAGTTGTTTATCGGATGAGAAGTATACAACCTGTCGGGTTTCTGCAAAAAGAATACCTTGGCAGAGACCCCTCTTTGTATTTGCTCATTCGACATCATTGGTTACAAAGTTCAAAACTTCGTACTGGTAATTTAACGCAAACACTGCCATCCATGTCTTTGGTCCATGTTCCTCCTATGTAGCGCGTGAAGATTTCAGCAATATATTCCAAGCTCATGTTGTGTCCTTGCGTCGCATGGAATCAATCGAAATTGCCCGTGTACCTATACCACCCATTCTTGTCTGTTTCTATACCGAAGTGAAACGACCATTCCGCTTCCCGCTTTTGAGCTCGTCTACCCTCGCTTCTTTTGCCGGCATTGTACGTCGTCTGACGTTCGGCGAGTGGCTAGCAGAGCAGAAGCGATGGAATTGCCTAGATCTCCAGAGCGTAATGCTCTTCAGGATGACGGCGACAAGGAACAAGCGAAATCAAAGGCAACGGGGAGATATTACTGCGTTTTTTCGTGTGAACAAACAATCCTGCCTGTGCGATGAGATGATGAAGGCAAACCATTGCCGACAACTTTAATCGATCTTGTTGAAGTGGGAGCTCTTGTACTTTCGCACACAAACCGGGAGTCATGACCAGAGTATTGAGCTCTATATCAGTGCCGCACCTGCCAGGTCATTAGAATTCAAGAGACAATGAGTTGTGCATTCCATAATGCTGGCCTGAAGAAGAGCAAAACCTTTTAAATGGTGGAAGCGTCCGTTCGTTCCGGAGAATTGGGAGGTATACCAGTGTATGTATATTTGCACCCACTCCTAAAAGCCAAGAAACCGAGAGACTGGAAAGCGGCCCAAAAGGCTGGGACTGTCCTTTCGATTCGTTGTCCAGCTTTGCGAGGCAGCTGGAGTTTTTATTTGCTTACCAGGCACAACTACCAGTTACGTACGTTTGTGGTCGTGGACGTAAACACCGACGGTCAATCAGTTCAGCATTCTTTGCTCGAGAGAAACGCTGATTGGTGTATGCTCTGTGTATTAGATCACTTGAAACGTGTAAATGGAGTTGTTTTGGATAAAGTTTGTGTCATAATGGCGAACAAAGACTTGAATGCGATTCAAGCACTGAAGGTGTGCTTCCACACACACACACACACACAAATTCTTGTATGCTCTTTCCATGTTGTTAAAATACTTGAGGACGGTTGCGCGGAAACCAGAATACGGTAAGCTGTCTGGAGAAGACCATGACGCAGTCGAAGGGTCGACACACAGTATGATCTACTCACAAATTGCTGATGAGCACGCTTCTAAGTATGAAACTTTGCGATTGCTATGTAGAAGATCTGGATTTGATGAGCTTTTTTTTCTCGACATGTCGAGACATGTGAGTTCTGCATAAGCGTTCGAGACTTCCGCATTTTATGTTCACACAAACAACCACTTAGAGTTGGTTTACCCACTTTAAAGACGGCGTGAATGCACTCGAATGTGCAGCGGGGCTGCGTAGCAGTGCACGTGCACAGAGGAAGTAGGACTCCCGAGTCTGTCTCTTTAGGCGTCCCGCCTTCGGTTCTATACAAGAACCAAGTAAAGTCCCGTAAGTAGGACTCGCAGAGTCAGTGTCCCTTAAAACAAGGATAACACTAATTAACTGCAAAAATAGAACTGAATTGAATTGTTTTATCTGACCTTGCTTGTAAATGTATAGACTAAACTATATAGCATAGTTAATTTAAGAATATGTAAATGAGTGGTGGAGAGCTAATGGCTACAGAGTCAAAACTCTACACACGGTTAAGAGTTTTGTGTAACCTCTAAAGTCAACACGGGCGTGACTTGTGTAACCCCGTTACACCTTCCTCCAAACAGTGGATATATCGGATCCACAACTGCCTTTGCAAGGTCGCGTCTCTTAGAGACCTCCGCTGGTCGCTACGCCTCAACGAGGCTGCCGTTGGCTCGCCGAGCCTATTCCTCGCGTGCCTCAAGTGTCGATCACTTGCAGGCCTTTCTGCCAGGCTGTCCCCAGCTCCCCAGCGCTTGTGAGCGACCACAAGCCGGCCCCAGGCCACCCACACGCTCTCCGTTGCGGAGTACTTCGCGGCGCATCGCCGAATCTACGGAGATCGTGCCATGCGCAGCCCCACGGGCAGTTCCGACAGCCAAGCTGGCAGCGACGAGACCTCGTACCGAGGTAGGAGTCCGCTCTCGTCGCCGATACGGCGTTCTCCTTGCCGATACGGCGCTTTCGGTCGCCCCAAGAGGACGGCGAGGACGACTATAATGAGTTGGACGAACAAAGCGGCCGTACGTTGGGGGCTGGAAGCCCCGCGCCGCGATCTCCCCGCGTACACTGCTCTCCGGGCGACCCACACACGCCTCCCGGCCAGCAACCACCGCTGCGGACGCCGTGTCCATTTCCTGAATCCAGGCCCTCGGTCTTCGTGTTGAGCGCCTTGCGCACGGCCGCGCCGCTACCTCCTCGTGATGGAGACGACCGCTTCGGCGAGCGTGTCATCACGAATGACCTCGACGAGGCTCAGGACCGCGCCCTCGCGAATCGAGCGTCCACGCGCTTGCACCGTCCGGTGCCACAGCCATTGCTGACTCCGTCGCGACGCGACTACGGCTTCGAGCCGCGCGATGCAGGCGAGCGGTCCCGAGCTGCTGCTGCACAGCCTTCGCTCGCCAGCTATATCGTGGGGCCTACTGCCCGCACGGACGCTGAGCTGGCGGCTCGCCAGGCGCTCCACGAGCGGTTCCTGGCGCCGCAGGTGACGAACGTGGCGGAGCATCGCCAACGTCTTCACGCTCAAGCGAGCGGCGGCTCGGTGCCGCAGATGCGGACGTATCCCATCGCTCTCAAGCCGGGAGAGACCGTCGCCGAGTATATCTCGGCCTTCCAGGCTTGGGTCGAACACGGCCGGAAGCTTCAGTCGTTCGACAACCTCCATGCAAGCTTCAGCGAAGCCGACGTTCGCGTCGAACGACGTCTGTACTTTGACTTCGCTAACTCTCGCACGAGGGGTCCTCGTTCGCGCTCTGCGCGAGCCACCGGCACGGGTGCGTCCCATTTCGCTCCTGCCTCTCAGGGAGAGGCGTCGCTGGCTGAACCAGCCCCGGATCAGAGCATGATCTATGCTTCTGACCCGGACGCGCCTCGCACTAGTGGCGGGAAGCGCGGCTCGGTCGACGAGTCGACCGTGAGCCCTCAGGGCGCCCTTGATCAGCCCGATCAAAAGCGTCCACGACATCAGGGCAGTCTTGCCTTAGAGGCATATCGTATTCCCACGAGTTCTGGGAGTGAGAGTAACCCCTCCACTTCAACAGATACTGGGTTTGACCCTTACGTCGGCGACGTGCTAGAAGACGCTCCACGTGATAGTGGAGGTCACCGTGCTCATCGAGCAGCGCCGGAGGTGGGCGATGGTCGGATGGTCGATGACCATGGGAATCCGATTCCTGGCTCGCGCTGGGCGCGTCAGTAGGAGGTGTCAGCCATGCTGCACCGTGTTCGCTCGCTGCGGGGAGCTCCCTCGCCAGACGCGAGACGTCTGGGAGACGTTTGATCGCTACGATCAAGATCTGACGGATCTGCAGCAGCGGGTGGAGTGGTTCGAGGCCCCGCAATCGATCTCCGATCGTCTTCGCGCTCAGGAGCTAGGGCTCGCGGAGCTTCGGGGTCAACTGACCGGGCTGCAGCGGTTTGTTTACTCAGCGTCGTCGACGCAGCCTGCGGCGCCAGCGCCTCCGCGCTCACCCCCGCGGGGTCCTGGTACGGCTTAAACAAGCCCACGTAGAACACAGGATGTGTTCGCATCTTCGCTGAGGTTCAGCGTGTACGCGAGGCCCTTCTTGGCCACGACCTTGAACGGTCCGATGAACCGCGGTCGGAGTTTCGTCTTGAAGACGGCAGACGCTGCATGTGTATGCAGGTTCTTAGCGTTTAATAAAACAAGGTCCCCGACCTGGAATTCCACCATATTGCCTCTGCCTTTTGCATCAGCTTGTTCCTTCTCAACATCTTGGCTTTCAGTCATCGCGTCACGCACACTGCGTAAGACGCTCAACCTCGTCGAGAGGAAGTCATCGACTTGTTTGCGCACCGCAAGAGGGCTGACATCAGCAAGCTCGGGAGCTATCCCTCCCCCACCAAGCCCGTGACCACGGAGTGGCGGGGAAAGGGACGCGCGGGTGCGCTAAGCCGTTCACGTAGAACGGAGTGAAGCCTGTAGAGGCATGCACTGCATTGTTCAATGCAAACTCAACAAGCGGGAGCATGGCGCTCCACCGCTTCGGAGTTTCAGCGCACACACTGCGCAAGACGTCCTCGACGACGCGATTGACGCGCTCAGTTTGACCGTCAGTCTGCGGATGATCCGCTGTGGACATGCCCAGTCGTGTGCTTAGCACCTTAAAGACGGACGTCCAAAACTTCCCCGTGAAGTGCGGATCTCGATCCGAGACGATCGTCTCCGGCAGCCCGTGCTGCCGAAAGACGCGATCGATGAACAGCGAGGCTGTACCCTCTCCATCAATGGAGTCCGGCACTACCGCTAAGTGAGTCATCTTGCTCAATCGGTCAACAAAGACCACAATGGCCGTGTTGCCTGCCGAGTGCTTCGGCAGGCCAAACACAAAGTCCATACTCATGGACTGCCAACACCCGCTGGGTACTGGCAAGCTCGCCAGCGGCGCCGCCGCATGCGGCGAGGGTTTGACCCGTTGACACGTCTCGCACGTTCGCACATAGGTGCTGACCCACTTGTACAGCTTGGGCCACCAGTACATGGAACTCACCGAGCTGTAGGTCTTCTCGCGACCAAGGTGGCCGCTCGTGGGAGCGTTGTGAGCCTCATAAAGTATCCGATACTTGAGGTCCTCATCGTGAGGCACCACGACACGTGGAGAGTCGTCGGGACCCGTGCTGTAAACAGCAGGCCACCATCGCAAGTGTAGCGATGCAGCCTCGCGCGCAAGCGCCCAGACAGTTCTGTCTTCGAGTCCTTGAACTCGTCGCTCCCCATAGCGCGCAGCAAAGCGACGCAGGACTCGTCCTGCGCATACGCTGCTCGGATCAAATCCGTCACCGACGACGTCACCATCGTGACATGAGAAAGCTTATAGTCCGGCCGGCGCGACAGCGCATCGGCCAGGACGTTCTGCCTGCCAGGCTTGTACTTCACCACGAAGTTATACTTCGTGAAGAAGGAGAGCCAGCGGGCCATCCTCTGCGAGAGGTGAGGCGACTGTGTCGCAGTGCGTAGCGACGCACGATCCATGAAGATCACGAACGGCTTAGAGCCGAGCAGGTGCACCCTGAATTTGACGAGAGCGTACTTCATTGCAAGTAGCTCCTTGTCGTGAACTGGGTAGTTCTTCTCCGCAGCTTTAAGCTGACGAGACTCAAACGCGATCACGCGTTCACGCCCCTCGGCGTCCGCTTGAAGTAAAGCGCAGCTGATGGCAAAATCGGAAGCGTCACAGACGACGCTAAACGGACGATCGGGGTCCGGCAGCGCCAGTATCGGCGCCTGCAGGAGGCTCTCCTTGATCTGCGCAAACGCATCCTCGTGCTCGGCATGCCAACACCAGTCCGCATCCTTCTTAAGGAGATTGGACAATGGCCTAGCCAGCTCAGCGTAGTTTTCGCTGTACTTGTGCAAGTAATTGGCGAGGCCAAGCCACTTGCGAAGGTCCTTCTGGTTCAAGGGAACCGGCCAGTCCACTATGGCCTTGACCTTGGCAGGATCTGCCCGCAAGCCACGCTTCCCGATGAAGCAGCCGAGGAAGGGAATCTCCTCGGCGCCAAAGACACACTTGTCTACGTTGGCATACAACTTGTTCGTGCGCATGCACTCGAGCACCGCTCGCAGATGCTCAACGGGCATCTCGACGTCAGCCCTTCCGTGCTCAGCACGACTATGGACGAAGATGTCGTCAAAGTATGTCTGTGCATACGCCCGATGGGGCCGGAATAGATGCGTCACAAGACGATTGAACGTCGCTGGCGCGTTCGACAGCCCTTGGGGCATAACGCGCCATTCCCAGGGCATGCCGCTCGGGGTGCTCACCGCTGTCAGCGGCACACCGCTCGCTCGCATGAGCAGTTGGTAATAGCCATCGACTAGGTCGAGCGCGCTATACATGGTACAACCAACCATGTTGTTCTGAAGAACATCCTTTCTAGGAATCGGCGTCTGCGCCGGGATTGTGGCTGCGTTCAGCTTATTGAAAGCATGAACAATGCGCCACTTGCCATTAGGCTTTCTGACACAGAACGTCGGCGTGGAGTGCGGAGACTTGCTCTCACGCGCAAGTCCTGC
Organism: Phytophthora macrochlamydospora; assembly: GCA_011947325.1. Classification (NCBI taxonomy): domain Eukaryota; phylum Oomycota; class Peronosporomycetes; order Peronosporales; family Peronosporaceae; genus Phytophthora; species Phytophthora macrochlamydospora. The sequence continues at coordinate 37,683 of JAAVTH010000281.1, forward strand.
CGCGTGCTTAGCACGGAAGAAGGCGTCAATGACGTCGCACCGCTCCTTCGGCAAGGGCCACTGGCGTGTGACGCAGTACTTCGTTCCGGGAACCAGGTCAATTTCATGGCGGACCCCTCGGTCAGGAGGGAGGCCACTAGGTGGCTCCTTTGAGACGACGTCTCCATACTCCTTGAGTAAAGGATAGAAGGGGTCAGTCGGGTCCTTCAGGATCGCTGACCCACTCCGCGCATTCAATGCTTTCTTGGTCTCGGCCAAGACCGACTCGTCCACGAGGTACGACGAGTTCAACTCGTCTTCTGATCGAATGATGACCACTTCGGCGACCTCGCCGTCCTTCAGCGCCGCCCCAAACTCGGCGACGGACATTTCGTCCAGCTCCAAGAGCTCGCCAATACTTGGCAGGTCATCGAGGTGAATACCTCCATCGACCGCACACGTCACTCCGTCGACGAGAGTGTAGAGCTGTTCACAGCTCGGTCGTGGAGCTACACCATCGGCGGCGCTATAGACACCTTGTGTCGCGCACGCCGTGCTTTCCGACGTCTAAGCCTCATCGAGGCACATCCAGGCGCGCTCTCGCCGCCTCTCGAAGGAGAGGATTCGCCCGAGGGGGCGCCACGCGAAGCGCCGCGAGATCTTTGATCACGGTCGGCACTTGCCGCAGTCGATGTAACAGCCTTCAAAGAAGGCTCGGTGTCACTTTGGACACCCAGGGACTCGATCAGTCCACGACCAACGTCGCTCAGTGGAGTACGTGCCACTGCACAATCACCAGCCCTCAAAGGCTCAGTGTCCGAGACACTCAGCGACTCGCTCGGTCCACGACCGCAGCCATTCGACGGAGTACGTGCCGCCGCACAACTATCAGCCCTCAAATGCTTTACAGGACTACAGTCCTTCACGGTGCCGTCCACCAACTCAGACACACCGACATCCAGCACCATGGCCGACTCGGCCCAGTGCTCGCGCCAATAGCGCTTCTGTTTTCTTGCAGAGGTGGGTTCATGACTCGCCAAAGCTCTGCTAGGAGAAATGCGCGTAGCGCCCAAGGTCTTCGACCGCCAATCGATCCATGGCTCGTGGCGCTCCAGCCACGCCATGCCAAGGGTGAGGTCGTACCTCGAATCCAGGTCAAGGACCAGACAGCGTTCTATGCTATCGAAGTCCAAGAACTTCAGCCCAAGGTCCATCGGGACCCTCGGCACCGCAACACGGGCCCCCGTCGCGAGACGGACAGTGACCGTGTCACCACTTCGCTCGTAGAGCCTCAGCGTACCGCTGGCTACCTTGAATGGTAGAGCGTCTGGCATAGTTGCCAGACGCCCCAGAGTCTATCAAGACTACCCATGGCTTGTCAAAGCCCTAGACGTTCGCCAGGATGACCAGCAAGCCCGGCTTGCATACACGTTCCGTGTTATAGAGCACGGGGCTCTTCGGGGCTGAGCCCTGCTGCCTCTCACTTCCCACAGGCACAACAGAACTCAGTTCTTCCCCAGTAGGCCGCCCCGCGCCTACTGGGAGCCGGCGTTTCCTGCGCCGAGCCTGTTTGGCTCTCGGCAGGGACGCGGCCGAGCTGGTCGGAGCGCTGCCTGCACAGAGGACACGTCGGCCTCAGATGGCGGGTACTCCCGCACACATAGCATCGCCGGATGCCTGCTCGCTGCTCGGCAACTCTGAGCTCCTCGGCTTCATCCTCAACATTGCTGAGATCCATGGACTCTTGAACATTCGATCCGGTAGAGCTGGTGTTGGCACCGACTCGAGACAGCTTTAAGTTGAACTCGGCATTCAATGCTACACTGACGGCCTTCTCAAAGTCGGCTGGGCTCTGACGGAATACTTCCGTGCGAGCCACTCCAGCTCGGAGTCCTTCCATGAAGACGGTCACAGTGATCACCTCGGGTAGAGGGTCGGCAGCCATGCCTGCAATGAGCGTTCGTAGCTCTTGGCATAGTCCACCAAATCCTTCTTACTCTGGCGGGTGGCAAGGAAGCGTGACCTCACGCGGTACGCCTGGTTAGGCGGGGAGAACATCTGCAGGAGCTTCCCTTTCAGCTCCTTCCAGGTCGGGAAGGCCTCTTCGACCGACGTCCCCGACGTCAAGGCCCATTCTCTCGCTCGCCCCTCGAGCTTCGAGATCGCAAGCGCCACGCGCTGGTTCTCCATTTGGAGCATGGCCGATCCCATGGCCATTTCAACCTCTCGGGTCCACAACAGGAGATTCTCTCCTCCTTCCCCGAGAAGGTCTTCACGGTCACAGAGAGCGGCTTCGCCCGCTGAGGGGGCGCTGCAGCAACGACACGCTGCTGGATATGCTCCAGCATAGCATTCTCGTACTTCGAGAACGCCTCAAGGCGCGCCGCCACGGCGTCAGGCCCTTGCGACGCAAGGAGCGCCATGCCCTCAAGGCCCAGCAAGGACGCAAGCTTATTAAGCGTGTCCTGCTGGCTAGGAGTCAGGTATGCGAACGCTGCCTCCTCCATCCTCACAGAGGTTCAGTCGACGACTCAGGAGTCGGATTGACTACAAGTGCTACCAGGTGCAGCGGGGCTGCGTAGCGGTGCACGTGCACAGAGGAAGACGTAGGACTCCCCGAGTCTGTCTCTTTAGGCGTCCCGCCTTCGGTTCTATACAAGAACCAAGTACAGTCCCGTAAATAGGACTCGCAGAGTCAGTGTCCCTTAAACAAGGATAACACTAATTAACTGCAAAATAGAACTGAATTGAATTGTTATCTGGCCTTTGCTGTAAATGTATAGACTAAACGATGTGGCATAGTTAATTTAAGAATATGCAAATGAGTGGTGAAGAGCCAAATGGCTACACTATGGCTACATAGCCAGAAAGTCTACACACGGTTATGACTTTCGTGTAACCCCGTTACAATTACATCTTTACTCTGTTCAAGGCTAATTAAAGCGTAGTCAACATTTAGCCAAAATACAGACATAAATAAGAGTTAGATTTGCCTCTAAGCCCTCAAGTACCTTTCTGGTCAAACTTCCAGGTATTCGTGCGAGGGGGTCCGCGGACAAGTGCAAGGAAGTCTTCGACCGTCGTCTTCGGTCATCGTCGAGACTCTCGCCTGTTTCAAGTCAAGCTAGGCAAGAAGTCCTGGGGCGCCCGTGCGCCTTGGTTAAACGAGCCTATCTCATATCCTAGTTGGCCCTCTCGCCTCGCGGCAGCGTTCCATTTCATATTCCTAAGTATTGGACGGTTTAAGGTCTCGGTCCAAGACTTCCAGCTGAAGACCTGTGTGAAGCGCATACGACAGAGCCTGAACTCGAAACGTCCTCTGTGTTAGAGGCTGGTGCGCGTGTAAAAAGGTTGAGCACCCGGGGCCCTGCCTAGCACCTCTCATCTGTCCTTGGTGTTTTTGCCCTCGGTTCCTCGGCACAGAAAAGAATTAGGAACCCCTGCATGTTCAGGTTGCGTCAGGAACTCTTATATATTGCTGGTTATTTCCCGTCTCCTCCTCTTCCCGATCATCAATACTCAAGTCCGGACAAAGAGCAAGGGCCCAAAACACAAGACGCTCAAGAACCACAGACTACTAACGACAAGCTTACCTGGATGGTGTAAGAGGGCCGAAACGAAGATAAACGATCCTCAAGAGAATTCAGCACAAGGATCACACGCCACCCCAGAAGAGTTGTCGCGAGCTTTCCTGACAGTGACCCTGCCTGAGGTTTCGCGCTCCGCGTTCGAGACCCCTTCCGGCAGCCGAATGTACACCTGGGCGATAAAAGGAATCACCGCCGAGATGCTCAAAAGGAAAGAGGCATCTGGTATCGATATGACGCGTAAGTACTTCGATGGAGCCTTATGCCGCTAGGTTTTCCCGAACTATATCTAATATTGCTGTTTCCAGGCTCATAGAATTCTCATTTGACAAGATTTCCGCCGCACAGGAACAAGTCGTTGTACCAGTCTTTCGATCCCCGAAAGCAAGGCAGCGGTTCCATATTGATGTGATAACGTCAAATAAGTAAAGGAGGTCACATCGCCGACGGGGATAAGGTGCGCGTCTTTATTTCGCATAAAGCCCATGTGCTCAAGTTTGTATTTATTTTTGGTGTGCTGAATTATTAGGGCCAGATACATGGCTGAAACCCCTCTTGGTCCAAAGATTGGGAGAACATATCAGAAAGTGCCAAATGACGTATATTTTCTCCACGAAATAAGCCTTGGTGTGATACCAAAACTGCAGCGCGGCCACGCAAATCATCCAGTAAGAAAAACGCATTGGAAGTTTTAGTCAAATTGGATTTCAGAGTGATAGCCATCTAATAAGGAGCCAATACCACGATTCTAGTAGTTTTTGCTCCTTGGGCTTGTACATTTTTATCAGCTGCTTGACCTGCGCACAACGCGTTGGAATATACACGTAGAGCAACTTGTTGATTGTACAGGCCTACAATTGCATTCGCATAGCCGCAAACGGTTCATCCACCTACAATTGTTTCTTTCATCTTGTTTTACTCTCTTCCCACGACGACCTGGTAAGATAAAAAGATGTAGGTTTCACTTCGTCACCGAAGACCCATCACATAGTTTGTTTTGGCCAAATCACTCCACAAACTCGTTCTGGTTACTCTCATATATCCTCTTCGTGATGTTAGGATGTCCATACAACGTCGTCTGGAGCGTCTACTTCTCGCTTTCTTTAATCTGCATTTGAACGACATTATCATCTTACAGCGTGAGACTCTTTGAGGCAGAGAGTGCCGATACATACCGAGCGATTGAAATTCCGTGCTTGCAAGGTATCGCTGTAGTGATATCTTGCGACTGTTCGCATTAGACTCGAAATACCAACCAAATTATATTTTGATTAAGTATTAAAATTGATAGTTAACCCAATACCTGACCGATACAAACTCGACCAGATACTGATTAAGTAACAACCTTATAATTTTTTGTCAATAAATAAGATATCACGCGAAGGTTTTGTACACATGTACCACCCTCTACTCCTGTGGGATTTCTTGTAATATCGCGTTTTGGTGAATACCGCAAGCCACACACTTGCTACTAGCAGCCAGGACCAGTTTTGCTATGCCAGACGATGTTATAATCGGATCGGTGGACGAGATGGCGTTCTTCAAAGCGATTTTGGCACTAATACACGTACTCCCCTTCTCCGAGAAATGTTTTCGCCTAAACTCATCTATCAGCGATCCAAGAATTTTATCTCTAACGCCGGATATGAATACCCCCAAGTGTCCCTATTAATCATTACCCTGATGTGTGCAAACCAGCGAAATAGACCATCAATGCCGTGTCCTATTATTCCATACCAATGTATTCAAAGGGGTAACTATCTCCGCAGGCGACACCAATGCAACACTTTAGGAAATGATGAAGGTACATGAGAAGCATAAAGTGTGATTCGGGAATTACTGCGATGTGGTCTGTGGAGTCACAGGCTGGGGATGCGAGGACCTGGGAAAGAGAATGCGAATCGTGTGTGCTTCAACGGGAATGTGAAGTCACAGACAACCCCGTGGGGCGACAAGAACTCACAGCGTATCTTGGCTGTGGTGGCTTGAGCCGTGTACTCGGCCGAATACGGTGGGAGTGTACATTAAAGCTACAGGATATGCTCATGTTCCAAATTCGATATTGTGCAATTCTTGAAGGCTCTATTGTCTACCAGACTAGCTGATGTAAAATCAATGGAAAGCAACCATTTTGGGCATTTATCAGTATATAATTTCACCACTTCGACAGGCCACTTACCGTCTACGCTCTTAAAATAATGCATACTTGGTGTCCTCTCCGTTAGCATCCAGTTCATGCATTTTGCTATCCTATTTCGATTTGAATTCACAAACTCGCTATCCATACAGAACAAATAAAACCCGTTATTTACAATATCGGCGCCATAATCGGACGGATCACCAACGTCTTGTCATCGCACGGAGCCCAAATGCGACTTGAAGTCAATAGTGTATGTCGGTTTGCTGTCCGTAATACTTACTCAACGCTGACAAACTGTAAGGGACATGCAATTTGAATGTAAATAGGGGAGCAAGTACTTTAGAATTAAGCTAGCTAATCAATTAATCTATGCAGTGTTCGACCATGTTCCTCGGTTGGTAGGCATAGATACCCTGGCCATACAGAGGTCACCTCTTCTTCTTCAAACTCTTGAATGAGTTTAATAGGTGTGTGGCGGGCTAAATTTCAAGTAGAAATTTCCCAGCCCATTTAACTAGACACAATTCCTACTTATCAACCATCGATTTAGCATATATACTCTTGACTAAACAAACTATCCTCCCTCGTCATGGTCGTCAATCGAAGGTCTTGCCTCATGGTCGGTTTTGTACCAGTGGAAGGTTCACAGCAAGCAGCATGAGCGGTCTCGAGGTGGCCCTTCGGCGTGTCCACATTATCTGTGCACTATCCCAGTCCCTACACGATCATCTCTCCATTCGGCAACCTTAATCCCCGGCAAATCAGCGATGTAGTTTCTGATAGTTCTTCCCAATTTTGATACTTTGGTTGGTACCGGTCGGCATGATGGTGCTACAACCAACCGCTACCACCTTCTCATCGCTCACAATGATCACCTTAGCACAGCAAACCGTGGTCGCTGAAGGCTTCTTTCGTTTTTGGCAAATGCGAAGAAGCGCTGCTGTAGACCCATCGACCTTTAATATAATTGGATCATCCACGAAGCACAGGTGGATGCCGTCACGATTACTCTGAAAGACTGCCGTAATGCTGCCTGGCGCCTGTGTAAACAAATGGAGCGGATTCTGTGATGAAACGTTGGACGATATGGAAGAGTTCATTAATTTGGCGGGGGAATAAAAGAAGCGAGATGGTCACTATGCGAGGCGGTGTGCAAACGTTATGAACGTAGTATATACTTCCGCAAGTCACCAAAAGCAAGGGAGAGACACAGAAAACCTATAAAGTAAATATGATCAGCCTCATTGTTGGCTACCCAACACGGTGCGACACTTGCTATGCCATGCTCGAGCGATTTTTATCAAGGATGCTGTGAACGATTTTTTTTGCTTACTTAGTATCGCCAGAAGGGCTCGTTGCGTTCATGGACATGCAATACAGTTTGACAAGGCCGTAACCACTGACCGATTCTATTTAAATGCCTCGTTCAGAGTTTAGCTCTGTGTCAACGCCTCCGAGCGAGGATAAATACCCAACCACCCGTCACACTTTGACCTCAATACCACAGTTTCGACTTTACTCGAAACGTTGCCAACGCCGATCAGCACGACACTCAGAGTATTTGCATAGTTCAAATCCATCTTGCTGTGGTCACTGGGGTGCTGCAAAAAAGGACTAGATTATCCCGTAAAAGACTGTTTCATGAGTATGCAATTCTGAAAGCCCCGTGCTTGGATGCGTATAATTAGTTTTGGCAAAGGTGCCATCATTTTAACGAAACACTTAGAGCCATTCCGACAATTTGTCAAAACTCTGAACTTGCCATCTCCTACGTATCATGCAGTATGCAATATGAGTTGAATGGACGCTGGTTCTGCGGCAAGCCTAGCCCACTTTGTGTTTATTCCATGACATGATGAATTGACACAGCTTAACGATGCCCCGTATCTATTTTGGTAAAATTAGTTTCGACCTACCACGAATGATGGTCTAGTCAAGTTAGGCAATCGTTGTTAAAAACACTGCACATTTAGAAAATAATTACACAACAGTAAAACAAAAACATATACAAATTATTTTTATTAATAGAATTGAAGGGAAATCCTATCGTTAGTCCGACATCACAAAATAATTCTCGTCGTAGGCCAACACGTGTTTGTGCCACCCTCAGCTAGCAACAGGTCGCTGCGCGCGGCATTTGTGTTTGTACGCTCACACGAGAGGCAGCAACCCGCACGACGAACAGCACAGCATTTACCTGTCATGGCATTCGAGACAAAATGCATGCGTCTGCGAGGATCAAGCTCGTCTTCACTCTGTTCTGTTCGCAGACGCCGCCACTTTCCAGTCTAGAGCTCCAGTCACAGCCTGAAGATACAGACGGAGACGCCAAACAAGACAAAGAGCTATGTCAAGATGAACTCGCTCTCGAGCAGGGCTGTCTCGATCTCGGAGCACAGCGACGACGGTCAGGACCGAGTCCAGGGCAGCGCATACCGCCGCCGAGAGCTCGATCAGCAGCCGCAGCTTGACGTTCGACACGACCAGCAGTCGTGGTCAGGGAGAAGCGGAGAGGACGCAGCCTCTGCGCTCCGTCAGCGCGACCATGATACCATGGTTCACGGAGATCCCGTACCCAATTGTGGTAATCTTCCTGTTCGTGACGATCGAGTACTGGCTGGTGGGCTGGAGCTCGAACGCCGGCGACTTCATCTTCTCCACGATGGTCTTCTATCTGCGTGGCTTAGTAGATATCTGCGCTAATGCCGAATGAGAAGGTGGCGAACATTGCGGTGGGCGCGCTGCCGTGCCTGTTCAACATATTCAGCGGCTACATGCTGACGTGTGCGGCCATGAAGGATAGTACAAGTAGTTCCATTATGTGATGCCGTCAAGCTACTCATTGGCTGCTATGATGGGTGTGCAGTTCAGCGACAACCTGGACATCATCTCGGTCACAGCCAAGGACGTCACCAAGATCATGACAGTATCGGCCTTCGTCCAGAAGACGTACGACTTTTGTTCGGACCGCAACTACAACTTCAGAGCGGTATTACCGGTGACTCCGGTGGTGTTTCAACTGGCCATCTAGCTTAGGTTCAATTTCTTGAGCCACTCGGAGAGATAACTGTGTAAACCTTGTCAGCCACTGGTATCCGAGCACCGACACGAGATGATCGTAAAACTTGCTAAATCACGACAGCGAGGCTCAGCATCGAGTGATATGCAGAGCGTACTCAGAAGCCGGCCGCTGCTGCATATCAGCAGCTTGTAGGACACTGTGGTGGACACGATGCTGGAAGACGGAAGAGCCGTGGTCGCTGTCCTCTAGCTTTTAGGACTCAATCAAGCATAGGCAGAAGCAACGCGTTCAGCGAATCCCCAATAATGTTTAGTTAGCCGAAAGTGTTCAATCAACTGGACCGTGTTTGTATATCTGTTGTAAGCAGCTACACACTAAAGTCCTTACGCTCAGCTTTGAGTTTTCATCGCTGGGGATGTCGCAGTTGGAACGGTATTGCTGCGTTTGGATACCTCATACTTTTTCGGCGTGCTTGGCGTAGGATCGCCACGCTTGCTTTCGGTGTTTTGTGAGGGAATGGACACCGGATAACCGGTCACCGCTTACCTCAGGTGACAGGCTGTCATCCCGGCCTTCACGGTTATATGGGCGCTAGCGACGCAGGTTGCTGTGTACTCGATTCATCCCAAGGGGCTTTCATTGTACTACAATACGACGCGGACGAACGTGACACGATAGACGGGCGCACCCGTGTCTCGTTCGACATCAATGTTCGCGAGCACTTCTGCATGGTGCTGGCGACGGTTCCCTTCGCGCCCGCATGGCGCTTCGCCCTTGCTCTGTGGTGGCCACACATCATGGCCCTGACGGCTAACAGGACGGCGATGGCCCAGGTAAACTCTATCGCTGCATCGGGCTCTCAGAGGCCACGCACAGGTTTAGGATCTCATCCGGTCACCTATCGGATCGCTGCAACCGCTAGCCGATGCGGGATCAAGATTGCAGGACAGTACCTCTTACCGAATATATACTAACTCTGAGGATCTATGTGGTGGACGCAGGTTCCAGTGCCGCCAGAGGTGAGATACGTGTATAATACCTTCTCCACCGCTTAAAGACCGCATCGTTGGCCTCAATCTCCAAGGCAGTGTACGATAGGACATGGAAGCAAGGGGCTCGTGTCGCCAGTTCCGGAATCAATCTCCTAAGTGCCAATGTTCTATCACAGCCCACTCATGCAAACTCCTCGAATTTGCAATGGCCTGCTGGGTAGACCGAATTGGTAGCAGGACGAACTCGGCGTCGACCGTACTGTCCAGACTTAGGCATCTTGGGTGGAATCATCTCCAACGATACGGCTACAATGTCCAGCTCTCCGGTGCGCACATGCTCGATGTTGCAAACAACCTGTCACATCGCGAATCGTATTCACTCTCCGACACGCCCTCGACTTCGGCCAACCCCACGAATGCATTATCCTGAGGGGGGCGGCTGGAATCGTGGGTTACATCTTTTGCTCAGACGCTCCGAATACCAGTCCGTAGACGGAAAGTCCACGACGTTCGCGGTACAACGGAGATATTTTACGTTCAAGGACAGCTCAGGACGAGTGACCAAGGATAAACTAACTGCGGCCAATGTCACGGTGCGGATAAGAGGTAGCAAGTTGGATCAGTTTGGAGATACCACCATGAGGACGCTCAGCAGATCCGGGGACGATAAATTGTGCGATGTAAGAGCAGGGTAGGCACTAGTAACAGAAGCTATCAGATCAAATATTCCCGCGGCTGGTCCAGCGACGAAGCAGCTGCTACCATCACATTCACCGACGGCTCACTTCACTCAAAATGGGAAACCTCCTCTACGAGGAAACCGTCGATAATTTGCTTCAACCCGCTCGCGTTCGAGCGTGTCCCCCAAATCTGCGGATGGAAACGAAGCACTCCATAAAGAAACTCATGCAAGCTACATTGTTCATCGTCACTCGCGTATGTCGCGACAGTGAAATTCATCACTTAGCAAGCCATCATATAACCACAATGTGCATACAAATGCAACACACCAGATGCACGGTCATCACTTCGCTTGGGCTGCAAACAGCAGCGATGCATAGCAATTTCCAGCCCATGATTTGGATACAGAGGAAACACCAAGTTGACATTCTTTGAATCCATTTCTTCAACAATCCGAAACATAATTCGATTAGATTCAGTTACAACGCGTATGGAGGCATGAAAGCAGTCATGCAACTGCAAGGTGGACAGTCTCAAAACCGAAATGTTAGAAGTAAAATGTATAGATAAAAAGCCCAATAGTACCTGAGCCAGTCACTTATAGTGATGTGTAATATGTTCATACAATTTTATTATTCTGCTTAGACAACTACATACGGTATAGGTAGCCCAAGAACAACAACGTCATGTGAAAATAATTCCAATCGATCAATATATTTTTATTTTGCCTAGTGAATAGTCGCTGCCACTTTGCTCGGAATGCCAGGTTTGACCTACGATAATTTAGTAACCAAAACAGATCCGATCGTGCCACTACCCCCACTTCTCTTAGAAACACGTCAATTTACTGGCATAAACATTTTGTGAGCTAATTTACAAAACTGGAGCTTTTAGTTTCGGGCTACCCGAAAAATGCCATTTTTCGGTCTGGCTGAGACAGGCAATCGTTGTTAAATAAACGTGTTTAGTATACTTTTCGTAAGGATAAAAATGTACAATAAAAGCATATCATTTGTGAGTTCCAAGGCACTGATCAACTTTGTGGAATTTTTGGGCACAATTTACTCGAGTGCACGTGGTTTTGCTGCTTACGCGGCTGCGATCGCTCTCACCGAGCCACAGCTGCGTCTCGAACGCAAGGGCGCTACTGTGTCTGCAGCTGAGTTTGCAGCAGTTTGCCACCGTGACACCGACGATTCATCACGGTGCCAGGGAGGGCCGAGCACGGAAGGATAATTGGCAATCGCGTAAGCTCCTCAAAAGAGCAAGACTCGAGTGGTAGACTGCCTTCGCTTTCAATGTTTGGGCACGCTTTGCCTGAAGTCAGATGGAAGTCAACCCCGTTGACGCGCACAGCCGTCATGTGTTGCGCGCGTCTGGGTGTGGGTGCTGTCAGATGGCGGAGCGCATCGCTACGATCACGCAGTTCCTTCTCTGCTGTTCATCATCCGCTCCAGAGCGCAGATAGCCGCACGGCTTGCTTCCCATTCACCAGCACGAGGCTCTCCCCTAGGGCTCACCTGCGCTGCATTTCGCCTTGTCTAATAAACATGGCAGACGTCCTGCTGGATTCCAGCGAGATCCAGCAGCGGCATCGGTGTTTTCCAGCACCGTTTGAAAGCTCGCGGAAACCACCGCTACTTCTGCTTGGACGACAGCCGCCGTCCCACGCCGACGCGAGTCCCGCGTCGCGGTCAAGTCGTTTCTGACGAGCGGGGACCGGTGTGGCGACCAAGCTGCAAGACGGCGCGCCTCTCCTTGTCCGCCCCGCAGACATCGATGCAAAGCGCCCGGATCGCGTGAACGCCGTCCGTCTCTGCCTGGTTCGCTTGGCTGCCTGGCTTGCATTGTAGAGCTGTTTGACGGCGCATTGGCTGAGGCAATCCGACCTCGCGACATGTCGTCGATCCAAGCCGATCGCTCTGGTGTGTGCAGTCCACCATGACTCACCTCGACGAGGAGCTCGCCATGGCGTTTGCCGGTGGCAATGGCACGCCAGCGCTCGCGCCGCTACACTCCACGAGAGACGCTGCAGTCGGAGCCCGTCGCCGCCCTGCCTTTGGCCGCTGTCAACCCGCACGCGCTCCAGACGACGGCAGCCGTAATCGCCAAGCGCGGTCCAGACCATCACGAGACGCGCCAGCTCGCCGTGCCCTTGTCTCTGGCCGCGCGAGGCGGAGCCGAGCGCGGACGCTTCAGCGAGCCCCGATGGGCCGTCCTCACTTTAGCTTTTGCCTGCTCGTGCGTACTCGAGGCAGGGGCAGCAGTAGCAACTACCAGCGGTGCGACTTTGCATCTTCCGCCACCTATCGGACCATCATGACGCGCGCAGCGGTCGCCAAGCAACCCGTGGCTCAGGACCCCGCCGACGGGACCACCGTCAAGGAGGTGGCGCCGTTCCTGCGCAGCCTGCGGCGCATGCTCGACACGGAGAACCCGCGCATTCTGCGCTGGACGCCCGACGGCAAAGCGTTTGAGATCCACGACATGGCCACCATGACCAACTACGTGCTGCCCAAGTACTTCAAGCACCGCAAGTACGCGAGCTTCCAGCGGCAGCTCAACTACTTCCACTTCCGCAAGTGGACCAAGTCGCGCGCCGTCGTCTGCACCTTCTCGAACGCCTTCTTCCAGCGCGACCAGCCGGCGTTGACGTGGCGCATTACACGCAAGCGCGCGCTGTCGGCGTCCCGGAGCTCGTCTCCGCCAAGCAGAGCACCAGCCAAGCAACTTGCCACGCCGGACGTGCAGATCACCAAGCAGTTCGAGCCGACGGTGACCATGCAGCCGACCAAGCAGCAGCCCTCGGTGGTCGACGAGGACGCGTCGCTGGCCTGGATCGACGTGCTCTACCCGGAGCTGGAGCTGGAGCTGGACTTCGACTTCAGTAGCTGCTTCTCGACCAAGGTGTTCGTGTAACCTCGCTAGTAGATTATTTATCGGCGACGCCAGTACACAGACACCAAGCGACACACCGAAGCAGGCTTCGCCCGTAGGAATAGGTAATCCCACCCAGCACCAACCAAGGCGTTGGTACACTTCACATGTAAACCAAGTGCATTTCGTCAACAGCCTGCGAACTTGTTGAGCTCTCTCATCTCTAGAGGTACTAACGCCATCGCGGTCTGCCCTTCGAGTCTCTCATACGACCGTGCCCGAGACGCCCTCTGCGCTGGATAGCCCTGGCGTTGGGATCCGCTACCGAGCTCGGTCGAGCACTTGGTGCCGATCCCTTGCGTCGCCTCGTCTCGTTTGGCTCGCACGGTAGCCGGTCGCCAAGTCGCCATAGTGGGAGCGCGGCCTTTAACATTTCGTTGAACGAGGCACAACGCAAGCGCTTGCCAAGGTCGTTCCCGCCTTGCACCCAAGTCGCCGACGGGCATTCAGCCGACAGGAATGCGTGATCGAGGTCTGTTTTCCAGCCTTCAGGGGTTTCACCACCCGCGTCATCGGCCGCAAGCGAAGCTGCTACAATTACGGGTCGAGACTGCTTGGAGCAGGAGGCTGCTTGGTGTATCCGAAGCGGTGTAGACTGGCTAGCCGACAGACATTCGGTTCTCGATCAAGTACAAAATGTAGCCATCTCCAATTGTAATAGATGCGGCGGATCTGAGTCAGCTGACCTCGCTGAGTTTCGGTGTGCCACTTTCGCGGCAGGCCTCTCCAAGCTACTAGAGGAGACCGTCGAGACCGTCGTCCGTCTGGCTGTGGACTTTTTGCCAAGGCCCTCGCTCTCTTCGTGGGCACTGGAGAAAGACGACGCTGTCATCGCCAAGTTACTGACCAAACGTGAGGTCGAAAGTGTTGCCAACACCTCTTGCCACGCACCTGTTTGGTTCCTTTCTGCTTATGCGCATGCTTACGGGGCCCTCCAAGCAAATGGACGCGCTTCTCGGTCCGATCAAATAGAGCTCTTCAACATGACTTCAAGGTAGATATGCTACTACGCCACTTGCGGGCGCGTGGAGGTATGGTATTTCAATGAACACTTTGGCTGAATAAGATAAGACGACGCACTCAAAACTTGCTCTGGACCTTGGGGCTGGGCTTGCGGTCGGTCACAGCTGCGCGTACTCGAACGCGTGGTCACGGAAGGACGGAGTGGCCGGGTTATTGTCCAGCATGGACAGCTCCAGCGACGAGTAGAGCGCGTCCACCCAGTCCAGCGACTGATCGTCCAGCAACGCGTCGTCCAGCGCTGCGGACGCCGTGCTCGGCTCGTGGAAGTGGATCTCCGAGACTTCGCCGTACACGTCGCGCAGGTTGAGCTCGCTGGCCAGCGTGACGACGTCGGTGGGAGACGGGAAGGAGGCGGGGCTTCTGGCTTCTCCAGAAGGGACTGTGATGACGATCGGCTTTGGCCTCCGACTCAGCTTCTTGGCTTTGGCCACGGTCTTCTTTGCAGCCGGCTTGCCCATCTTGTCGGGCTTGATGACAGCGGCCACCACCTTTGGATGACTGTGGCTATGCAGCGACTTCTTGCGCGTGATGCGCCACGAGAGCTCGGGCTGGTCTCTCTGGAAGAACAGGTTGGAGAATGTGCAGACGACCGCCTTGGACTTGGTCCACTTGCGGAAGTTAAAGTAGTTGAGCTGTCGCTGGAAGCTCGTGTACTTGCTGTGCTTGAAGTACTTGGGCAGCACCGTGTCCATCATGCGCTGCATGTCGTGGATCTCGAAGGCCTTGCCGTCGGTCGTCCAGCGCAGGATGTTCTTGTTCTCGGTGTCCAGGATGGTGCGTAGGCTTCGCAGGAACGGCGCCACCTCCTTGGTCTTGTCATGGCAGCTTGGCTTGAGCGGTGTCGAGCTGAACAGCTTGGGGTGCATTGCGTTGGTCGTAGTTTTGCTTCGTTGCTTTTCTGAGGCACGGCGGCAGGCGATTTGCTTCGTGGGGGTTTGCGGGGCGTGACTCGGATCCGAGCGTCAACTTGCTCTTGTCACGGCCAATTCAAAAGTGAGCTCGCTTGAAGTGCTGGACGGCTGCACGTTTTTGGTATAATTACAGGTCGGTATAGTGAACTCAAGTGTGCTTGGGACACGAGACGAGGCGGATACGGCTAGATTGGTAATTTCACTTCAACTTGAAGCCGCGCCAAAACGTGTGGTCTCCTTTGAAGGCCTCCCCTTTGAGTTTGAGGACCTCACTTGAAGGCCTTCTCTTTAAGCGGCCTGCTTATCTCCATCTCCCTACCGCTTGTCGTGTTGAAGTGCTCGCTGAGGTGACAGTGGCGTCAGGATGGCGTGAACGCTCGAGATACGTTGGCGCTGTGCAATTTGCCCGCAGCTGGCGACGCCGACCTTCATGACGAAAATCCCCGCCGTCTGGGATGAAGGCCGTGCTACTGTGATGCCCCCCTTCGGGAAGACCGGCGAGCACGCAGATTCCCTGTGGCGTTCGCGTGAAACTCGTGCTGCCCTCGCTCGTCAATGCGATGCGGCCTCCCACTCTTGAACGGCATCATCACTCCGCGTATCTTGCGCGTCATGGCCGCGGTGTCTTTGGCGTCGACCTCCTTTTCGAGAAGATCTTGTAGAGCGTCTTCCCGTTCATGCTTTCGTCGTCGTGCACGACGGACGCTGCAAATCCGCAGCGGCCGAGCAAGCCGATTAATGTCATGGCAGTGCCACTGGTTGCGTCGACTACAACCTCTCGTTGACAGGAGAGCCCGACGTGGGTCTGGCAGTTCCGCTGCTCTCTGCTTGAGAGCTGCGACTCGAATCTGCTCGCGGTACATTGCTCCAGCTGTAATGATCGTCGCCTCCTAGCAATCGACCGCCAGCGATGGTCGCACGACGACCTAACTCGAGCAACAACACAAGGCTGTCACGTCGAGATGTCAAGGTCGCCCCCGACCGCGTGAACCGTGGCGAACGAGTTGAATGACCTCGCAGCGAGGTCCGCCACCGGAGCCTGTCGACGAACGCAGGCGCTAAAGATGCCGCGGCTGCATGCCTGGTGGAGCATTTCGGCACTCGCGGTGTGGTGCGGGCAACTCCAGTCCCGCACAGCAAGATAAGACTTCACTTGAGTGCTTTGCCGCTGACTGCAGAGATCGGGCGTCGTAGCACCTCGAGCCCGGCGGAGGCAACGTGTTTACCGTGT
>JAAVTH010000282.1:0-15908 GCA_011947325.1 Phytophthora macrochlamydospora
CGGCTTTGTCTTGAAGACCAAGAAGGGCTCAGCTTTGAAGCCATCGCTTCGTCCGAGCAGCATCACAGTCACACGCTCCTTGCTCTTGCCTGCACACTTCACCCAGATCGTTTTGGCGCCCCGGCTGCCAATGGTAGAAGCAGGAATATACTCGTAGTTGACAGCTGAGAAAGGTTAGTTAGAAAGGTTAGATTACAGTGTTTAAGGTTGACAGCCATCAGCACTTACCCGTTTGGTCCGCGTTGTACACGGTAGTGATCTTAAACTCCTGCATCTTCATGCGCACCGCCGCAACAAACTCTGCTGCCACAATCTCCGCGTCCTGGGGTGTGGTCTGGCCTGCACACTTGCGGCGCCGGATTGAGAGCTTGTGGCGCCGCAAGTGCTTGCGCCAGCACCATGACGCTTTAAACGTTCCTAGAGCCCCACCCAACGTTCTGTAGATCTCGATTGCTTGTAGTTTTAGCATTAGACTCGTCACAGGCACTCCATCGCGGCGTAGGTCGTTAATCCAGGCTACAAGGTGCTCCTCACTCAGGGTAGACAGTGTGGTGCCCATGCCTTTTCGGCGGGCGCGTGAGTGCTCGAGCTCCACTGGCACATTTGGCCTCAATGACCTCACGCACAGCCTTCCAAGAGTAAACTTGACGTTTTTTGGCTTAAATCTTGTCGCTTGTCACTTCTGGAAAAAAAAATAGCAATAGTTTGGGCCATAGAAGATTGATCTAAAAGCGTAGAACATGGAGCTTGTAAGCATAAGACTCTCCAACCCGTTTAAATTGCTTCGGTTTGGCTCCTTTGCCTTTGACGCGAGGCCGCCCTACCGGCGCCATTGCTACCTGGAAAATGTGGAAATGATAGCTGAACTAAACTCGTGGCGATAGCGGCGCTGAATTTGGCGCCAAAACACAAAATCGGTTGGTTGTGCATGACGCTCGAAAATATATACTACCAAAAGTATGTATTTTACCGGTGTGCTTTATGATATATCGCGCGAGATAGCAATGACAGCCCAAGCACTGATTGGCTAATTGAAGGTGAGACTTATGATATGTGGCCGCTCTAAGACATAGGTTATACATTACCGGACAGAAAACTGGAGTCTGATAATTTCAGAACCATTTCATGTCCAGGCATAGGGAGGTGGTCTATGTAACGGGGGGACCATAAAAACATTATCGTTCCTTATTATCCAACTAGTCGTCATATTCCTGAAACTCTGGCCTTTTTGCTTAAGAATTTCTGAAAATGTCAACTGGGAAAATCTTTTCATTGGCCATAAGCATTCCTTTTGTATAGAAATGTTACCAATTGATGCTGAGGTTGTTAGGTTTCAAAACCTGCAAGTCCCAAAGGTTTTATTTAGATTTACCTACGCGAGTTACGCAACACACAACAATTTCTCATTTTGCACAGTCGCACTAGCGTATTTTAAGGTTTCCGTTAGTTTGCGGCATCCCATAAGAAAACCTAGGAATCCCCAACTCGAACCTCACTTCCAAAAGTTCCAATCCGACGCCCTTCTATCCACTCACTTCAGCTCACGTTTCTACGATGTCCGAGGTGTTCGTGCACGACGGTACATCTGACGAGGGCGACAACTACGACGAAGACTGGGATTTCGGTGATCCACCAGTTGAAGAAGACGAAGATCAGGTCACTGGCCCTGTTCCGGTGATAGAAGGGGATACTGGTGTCGAAACCGCGGGCAACGAGATGGTGGAAGATGCCAGAACCCGTACTGGCGGACTCGAGTCAACAAGTACCTCCGATGCAAGCGACAGCTCCGATTCAAGTTCGTCTGAAGACAGCGACAGTTCTGAGCATGAAGATACCCCGGTGCACACGACCGTGATCCAAGTCGATGGTTATGCGTACACTCGCGCACGCGTATCATCCAAGTGACCGTATCGCTGCAGTGTGTATCGACGAACGGGATGCAGAGGAAAAGTCGATTATGACTTGAGGCTGCAGCGGTACATCAACTTCACCCCGCATACATGCCGAGCCAACGTCGAGATTCCGCGGCGACTTGTGAATGTATCGGAGCGAATGGGGGCTGAAGTTGACCGCTTGGCAACTTTAAACTTGGCTTTAACCGCGCGGCGTATCTGGGATACCGTCAATCAGCGGTTTTTCCAGCCGGTCAATGACGTGGTGATCAAAGGACTAACGCGTGATCAGGTGATTGCGCGGGTGTATCGAGTTCGTCGTCAACATTTCGGTGGTGATATACACGGAGGGGATGAAGAGCCCAATCTCAGCCTGGTCTCGGGAACCCAACTCACGTTCTTTCAGTTCCAGCACACCTTCTACGACAACGGATCTCTTCAGAGACTTATTGGGTGGGCTCACCCAAGACTACTGGAGATTCTCAGATATCCCGGACTTCAACTTTTCATTGACGGCACGTTCAGGAGCGTGCCTCATCACTTCCACCAATGTGTCATTGTGATGGTGAATGATCCTACAAGCCGCGTGTTCGTTCCGGTGTTCTACGCGCTAACGACCGGACGAACTGCCAACATTTACACCAGGCTCCTCCGATTTGTCAACGATTCAACCGGTCAGAACTTGCGCCCGGCACAAGTGGTCGTCGATTTTGAGCAAGCGCTGATCGATGCCGTCGGTATCGCGTTTCCAGATACTCGCGTGGTGGGTTGTCATTTTCATTTTAAGCAAGCTACCCGCCGCCGGATGATCGCACTGCACATACCCGCTCCAGAAGTAAGCATCGCCATGGAGGTCGGAATGCTAGACATACTGACTGTCATTCCCCGGGTGACATTGACCCTCACGGACTGGTCTATGTCGAGCGACAGATCCGCCTCCGGTGCTCGAGTCGTGGGATCGCGTACTCCACGACAAGATGGACTCAGTTTTGGAACTATTTCCGCCGCACATGGCTGGTGCGCTTTCCAGCAGATGTGTGGAACATCCACGGCATTGACCTCTCGGTTGTGTGCAGGACTAACAATCCTTTGGAACGGTTCGACAGGGAGCTGAACTCGGCGATCACGTCAGCCCATCCCAACCTCGCATCCTTCGTCGGGACTATCGACATGCTCTCTCAACGCTATGTCCAGCTATTAACTGATATCACGAACCGCAGAGCAACAGCCCCACCTCACGGTGCTATCCAATTACCAGCACCTGTTGACGTTGTTCCAACCCGAAGACGAAGAGCTCAAGCGACACGTGGGAGACCATCGGCAAGAGGCAGACCGGGGCGAGCTGCGTCTGTAAGACCAGCAAACAGAGCTCGTGCCCGACAAACTACTGAAAGAGTAACCATCCGGCGACCTCAAAGACTGACAAGGCGCACGACGAGAAATGCTCGACCTTGAGCCAAAACCTGCTCAGCAGCTGCAAGCAACCGGCGATTGACAACAAGAACTACAAGACATGCTCGACTCCAAACTTGATAAAGCAGGGGAGATAAACTTTCATTATTTAATGTATATAACTTTTTCATTCATCAAAAAAACTGGAGGTTTTAGAACAATTTTTGTAGGGTCTGTATGTGATCACTAAAACAAGTGTGTACTTTGATGGTCACGTTTGGGTCTCGGAAAACAGCAAGTCCCTGAGTGCGACCAGACCCGCCGGTGACCCATATAATGTTTTTCCTTTGATCGACCAATTAATTAGCTGTTCACGAACCCACGCAGCTTCTCGGGAAGCACAGATGCTACGGCTGACAAGAAATTCGAGTTAAATTCTGCGTCTGAAAACCTTCGCGTTGACTCCCGAGCAGCTTCGCGCATCCTCAAAACGTGAACAGGATCATCGTTCAACACGAGCCAAATTTTGTGTGCATATTCTTCCGCTGTAGACGCCAGAAATCCCGTCCCTGGTTTGATAATGTCCAGTCTTGGGCCTGCCGAGTTGTGAGCAATGTGAATAATACCAGCAGCCATGATCTCGACGTTGCTAATTCCAAAATGTTCGTTCGTCATCGTGTGGATACCGATGGAGCTGCTTCGCAAGTACGGCTTCAATTCTTGAAAACTTGGGCTCACAAGGAACTGGACGTGGTCCCGGATACCCAACTTCGAAGCTTCCAGCTTGAGACTCTCGACCAACTCTTTGCTAGCTTTCGTCGGGCAACTTCCGGCCATTACGAGCTTGAAATCAGGGAATCGTGGGACCATTTCCTCGCCGTGGGCTTTATACAGTGCGTGAAGCGATTGGAGCTGCAGCAAGTGGTTCTTTTCCGGTCGAAATTGAGCGAGAGAAATCGCCGTCGGCTTTCGGTTCTCCAGATCGATCTCGAGGTTGTCCTCGATTGAGCCACAGCCAGGGTATACGATACTCGGTGCTACTCCCCATAGCGCTTTGATGTGATTACGAGTCCACGTCGAATTAACCATGACGACGTCGATGCAAAAGCGTCCAACCAGACCATAGACTGCCGCAAACAAGCGGTAGTAAATGTACTTCAGTAGTGATCTTGTCGAACTGCTGGAGATTGTTGCTTCGTTGCAAAGCCCTAGCTCGCGGTTTTTGACTCGTTCGATCATGTCCGTGGAAATCATGGGGTAGTGAGTGTAGGCGATCACGGTGCATCCAAATCCAATGCTGGCAACCAGGTATGAAAATGGACAGCCCAGAGTGTCCATCCAAAACTGCGGGTAAACTCCGTGCTTGCGACTAGCCTTGAACGCATCCAGTGCTAGTCGGAACTGAGCAATTGCTTGCCACAACAACGTGAACCTTGGATAGCGACTTGGATCCAAAGATCTCGACTCGCGAGCTCCACGAGATGAATGTACTTCGCGACCTGGAGCTCCACCAGCTTCGGCAAGTTAAATTGTGCGGCGGCTTTGTCGATCAATTGGTCTGCAGTCAATCCATCGTTACCCGTGTACAAAATCAGCAGCAGTGAATATGCTGAAGGTGCCTGTTTGAGCTGCTCCACCAGAGCTAGCATTGCGCCGTAGAGAACTCTCTCACCGCCTCCACTGCCATTCGCGTAGGGGTGGAAAACCCCAATGGAGACCGTCTTCTTCGGCAAGTTCTTGGCGAAACTTGAACGTTGACGAAAAGTATAATTTCGACGAGTCATCAAGAGGAACAACATGAGCGACAACGCCAAAAGCGCAGGAATTCCCAGCAGAAATGACATTCTCGAAAGGAAATGGCGAAAACCGGAATGAGGTTTGCGAAGTTGTTTTGCTTCGGATGCTAACAGTGCTGCAACCCAATCAAAGTCGCCCACGTCAAAATGAGCTGGAACATACAGGTAGCATACAAGTTCGAGCAAGCAATAGAAGTAATCAAATATGAGTTCGTAGCATTCAAGCCAACCAATCGTCCCCACGTCCGTGTGAGCTGGCGATGTCAAAAGTTCGGCAACAACCGCCATTTCGTATATTTCAGCGTCTGTAAGATGATGTTTGTCTTTGCCGTTGTTTCAGCAGCTTTGCTGCTGCTGCTGCTCGTCCAAGTCTTCATATATGGCTGTCGACGGCCAAAGAAGTCGTTTGGACCCGCGCCATCCAGACTTCGCGTGGCATTCATCCACCCAGACTTTGGCATCGGAGGTGCCGAGAATCTCGTCGTCAATGCGATGCTGGCACTGCAAAACAAGGGTGCTGTAGTCAGCATGTTCACTGCTCACCACGACAAGACCCACTGCTTCGAAGAGACCAAGGCGAACGGACCTCTTTCCAAGTGCATCTACGTGTATGGCGACTGGCTCCCATGCAACATTTTCGGCAAACTGCACGCCTTGTGCACTGTGACACGGATCATCTTCGTGACTTTTGTGGTCATTCTGAAATACTTTGACGACGTGGACGCGTTCTTCGTGGACCAAGTGTCCATTACCATTCCCATCTTACGCGCGCTGGGCAAGCCTGTACTCTTCTTCGGCCACTTCCCGGACAAAGTACAAAGTAACACCGACGGATCCAAGCTGAAGGCGCTGTACCGCGTTCCATTCGACTTCCTCGAAGGGATCTCCACGTAAGAACCCCAATACTCTAAAATCGTGGTTCATACTAATCCCGTTTGATATTTTATGCAGTGTGCTCCGACGTGGTCGTAGCTAACAGCAAGTTTTCTCGACGGATGTTTGAAGTCACTTTTCCTCGAGCTGCACAGCGCGATTTCGGCGTCCTGTATCCTCCTGTCGATGTCGCTAGATACACAAGCTTTGTGCCTTTGCAGCCACATGACCCGAACTTGTTCGTCTCACTCAACCGGTTCGAGAGAAAGAAAAACATCCTACTCGCAATCCAAGCACTCCAAGTAATCCAGAAGAGGCTGTCTTCGTCAGAGTTTAAGCCTGTTAAACTGGTGGCCGCTGGAGGATACGACCCCAACAACGCCGAAAACCTAGCATATCTACGAGAATTGCAGCACGAGGCCACAGCTCGAGGACTGGAATCCCACGTCGAGTTCTGCACTTCCGTCTCGGACGCCAAAAGAAGAATTTGCTTGCTACAGCTCGCGCTGTGCTGTATACGCCTTCGAACGAGCATTTTGGGATTGTGCCAGTCGAAGCAATGGCTCTCGGTACTCCAGTGATTGCAGTGAACAGTGGAGGACCCATGGAGACTGTGCTGCACGGCAAGACTGGGTTTCTATGTGAAAGTTCTCCAGAGTCTTTTGCCGATGCGATGTTGCAGCTTCTCGGGCCGGCCAATAATGATCAAATTGAGAGAATGGGGAACGCAGGCAAAGAACGAGTGGTTGGTAAGTTCTCACTAAAAAGCTTTAGTGACCAACTGATGGAGTTGGTCGCAACGATGTTTTGAAAAGGCAAGTTGCCTTTTTGCCAATCATTAGCTTCAACTCTAAAAAAGGTTTTTCTATCGTTCGAAATTTAAAACTGGCGCGAACACTCTTCAAAATCCCTTCTGGTCATGGAGCCGACGCCGCAGACAGAGGAAGCCAGGCCCGAGCAGCAGGCGCCTACGCCTCCATCTCCCATCAAGACTGCGAGTCCTGAACGTCAGCGAGGCCTCCGCCGACGCGGCCCCAAGCAGCAAGAGGAGCCCATGAACGAGGCGCAGGAAGAGAGCGCTACCAAGAACGAGGAACACGTCGAGACCCAAGAAGATTCGATGGAAACGGAGCAACCGAAGCCCCAGACGCCAGCCAAGCACCAAACAGCCACTCCATCCAAGCCACAGGCTGCTTCGACCACCAAAACGCCCACCCCACAGCCTCAGAAGCTGCAGAAGACGCCGTCGTCTGTCAACTCGGCTACCAAGCGCAAGTTTGACGCTCTCCATGAGCGTAACCTGCAGACAGAGCCAACACTGCAACAACATGAGCAGAACAAGAGAGCGAGGGCGTCAACCTTGACGGGATCAAGCACCAAGCAGGCCAAAAGGGAGTTCTCCTTTGCCAGACCCACTGCTTCGTCCGCCAGTCGAACTGCTGCTATTGCTAGCGCCCATGCCAAGGCGACGCCGCCTCCTGTCCGTAGACCCATCCAAAGCAAGAGGACCCACACTCCTATGAGAACGAATCGAGCCATGTCGACGGAGAAGACGCCCAAGACCCCGACCACCAGCTCTGAGAGACGTCACTTTAGCTACACGCCCTATAGCGGACCGCTTCCGCCGCTGACTGTGGAGTCCAGCTTTGCACCGAAGAATGGATTGAATAGAGGTGCACGCACTGCATCGCCTGCAGTGAAGGCTGCTTCTGCGGGACGGAAGGCGAGGCCCATGGCGAAGGTGCGCAACACTACTGGAAAGGAAAATGTTGCCACAAACTCGGCTGACGCTGACGAGCCTGTGAACAGCAAGCCGCACGGGTCGCCGCTCAAGGCCAGCACCGTGGAGGAGCAGGCGGACAAGGAAACGAATCTTGACGCGGTTACCGAGACTGTCTCTCATGCTCCTACTCCGGAGACGATGGTGGAGCCGACAGCATAACGTGATATTGTCCAGCCCCACCAACCGTACGTGTAGTACGTTTCTCCTATTTTGCATGGTTTTCTCTAATCTGCTCCACAGCAAGTAATGAATTGTCCTCGTTCCTTATCTTAGCCCCCTTGTGCTTTGTTTAGAGCTGATAGCACTATTGCGGTCGATAACAAGCCAAAAACTCGAGAAACATGGGGCGATCGATGCCACTGGTACCGAGTAAGTGGATTCGCCACCAGGTAGATAAGCGCAATGGGCCAAAAGGCTGCTGGACCACCTCCAGACTCAGCAGCGTGCGCAGTGCACACGACACCCATTTCCACGTTGACGAACCTGCTCAGCGTCTACACTGGAGACGACCAAGCAAACCGATCCAGGATTCAACTCTGTGGCATCAATCTCGCACTTTTTCGTGGCGATCGTTTTGATACTTGTCGTGTGTTTGAGCTGGACGATGTGGCTTGTAATGTTGACCGTTGCTCCCAACCAGGCGATTAATTACGTCATGGGAACGATGGAGCTCGACAATGGCGCGTTTTGGTTACTCGTTGAGCCATCACCTTTTCTCTCGGGGTTGAGTATGTTCGGACTGTCCGTCGTAGCAGTCGGATACGTTTACGTTGGCGCGTTGTTGTTTGGATGGGGCAGACAGCACACTTCTGTTGTGCCTCAGCGTGGAACATCAATGGTGCAATTGATTCAGTCCTTGCAGACTTCGAAGGACCTGCGATCGCAATTCGTGCACCGACATGTTGGCTTCGTTTCATCATCGTCTGTGCAAGAGAAACCTGTACCGGAGAATGCAACCTTTCTATCTACTCTCCGAAACAGGGTCGGTAACTTCAGCTGGGAACTATGGCGCAAGAACAGCGACACCCGAAAAATAATGGTGCGTGTTTAGCAAGGAGATTGTGGACTTTTGTGTCGCTAATGGTTTGTGGAAATGAACAGCGCGTCTGGATAAAAGTTGCAGACGTGGCCATTCAGCAGTACATGCTGTACCAGGTCCTGGAGGCAGGATTCCCGTTGCCTTTAGTTGTGGCGTGCACTTCGATGGTCGTTTGCAATGCTCTCGTTATCGTTGTGCTGATATACTCTCCGTCGCCTCCTTCCCATATTGGCGAGGCATTCATCGATTCCCTGTACGTGCGTTAAATGAGTGTTTTCTGGCTTGCTCTAACGGTTCTTGTCGCCGTGTAGCTTGGACTTGCTGGTTGCTATTGGATTCCCAGTGCTGGTGCTTATCTACTGTTTGTCTACGTTTGACTTTGACCGAGCTAGCCAAAAACTCATTGACGACATTTTTCCGGGCTGGTCGTTCGAGAATTCCGCGCGGATACATGCCAACCCGGAACAAACGACGAGGGTTTTCAAAAGCCTTCAAGGTCTTCGATTCCAGTCTGCTGGAGTTTGTGTCGCCCGCATTTGTAACAACATTTTACTGTTGATCGGAATCCGGCGTTTGGTTCGACTGCTTCGTGCGCACGTACGGTCTGCGACGACGTCGGACATGTCCAAGCAGACTCGAAGCGGTGTCTACCCAAGAAAACATCCCCTGGCTCTGGTATTGCTGGCTATGGCCGTAGCTACGGCAGGTTATGCGGTGGGAAGTGTGCATCAGTCACAGCAAGCTTGTTCGTCGTTCCCAACTTGTACGATGCATGCCCACCGCTGGTGGCTGTCCAGTTCTAGCGGTGATAGCGAGACTAATTCTCGCAGCAGTTCTAACGACTTCCTGTGTCCATGTCGAGTGCTTATTGACGTGGATTTCGCCCCAAAGACATACGCACTATGGAGGGACCCGCCTGACGCTACTGCGGCAGTCTCGAATCTCGCAGCTTCAGGCGACCTGGAGATCATTCAAATTGTGAACCGAAAGCTACCCGTTCTACCAGATATGCTTCGACGATGCTTAAGTCTTAAGCACATGTAAGTTCACTTGACTGACTAACAGTATTTGTAAATCTGATTGATAACACTCATTGTTAGGGCTTTGATATTCACGCACACTACCACCCTGCCGCCTTGGGCTGCCGAATTTACGGAGCTTGAATTCCTGCATATTGAGGGCAAGTCGACGATGCTGAGTCTGACGTCACTGCCTAAAGGTTTATTCGATAACATGCACAAGTTCACCTTCTTGCATTTAGGCGCGCACCCCATGCTGCCAGGGCTTCCGGATGTTGCAGGGATCCCGAATTTACGGTGGATTACTATGGCTGGACTGGAAGCAATCCGCGAATTCCCACCAAGTTTTGCACTCATGGACCGTCTCGAAATTGTGTTGGCATTAATGCTGTCCAAGCTTGAAACCTTTCCGGACATCTCGCGCTCTCGACAGCGACTAAAACGTCTAGTCGTTGACCCCAGTTATCTATGCTGCAACGGCTTCTTGGGAACGGTTTGCGATCTCGGAAGCAGTAGTTGTGGAGGTTTTGGCCCGCAAGACCATGAATCGTTAACATGTTTGTCTCCTGAACAAACTGCTGCTCCTGCCATGCTAGAGCTGTTCCGAGCTTTTAACTCGACAATCTGTGCAGCACCAAAGGGACCCCCTCCACCCGATCAGATAGGTGTTGGCCATGGGAGTATTGGACCACCACCAATGCAAGATAACTCTACTGTCTCCGGCGTACCACCACCGGAAGCCGATCAAGAAGCAGCTTTGGAGCGCAGTATGGCGCAATGTCAAGGAATTCTGTATCGGGAATGTAAGTTGGATGAGGAAACTGCAAAACCAGGAGATGGAGACCAAGGAATTTGCTACAGCGAACGCTTTCTGCCTATTTCATGCAGTGGAAATCGAGACGTCCTTAAACTGCGACGCCAACAGATCAAATATCACGTTGGGCGGCCATGTAATGTGGGATACGAAGCGTGGCTTGGTTGCAGTCCTTAATTGACATTACAAAACAACAAAAAATCAGGAATGAGCAAACTTTCAACTGCCACTACGAACAGCCTTCCGATCCGTGACTAAGAGAGTCTCCACTAAAAGTCCAGCCCAGGGCATAGCTCTTTCTCGGATACAACAGCGGGAACTGGTTTCACACCGACCATGAACGACACGGAGACGCTCTTTACGGAATCGATGGGACGCCACTTGCGGCCGAAATGCTCTCCTGCTTGTTCCAGAGAAGCTTGATTCATTAGGCACCAGGGGATTTCGCTCAGAACACCATGCATCGGATCCTCTTCGCCGTATTTCACGGAGTATTCCCCATATCACCAAACGTGAACGTCATCTGCGTCGCCATGTCAGCCCAGAACTCGCTTGCGGGAGCCGACAACGCGTCGATCGTATCTAGTAACTCGACGATATCCGAGCGCTTCATGTATGGCAGTAAGCCTTCCATGACCCAAAACGACGGCGCACTTGACTGAAAGCCATGAGCCCGAATTTTGCCGTCCCAATCGTTATCAGCCAAGTTAGCTACGATGTAGTCGAGTTTCTGTGCTGCCATAGGCGCGTGAATTTCCTGGAGCACTTTGCTCTTGATGTCAAATACTTCGGCAGCTTGATCGAGTTCCAGCACGTGACACCCTCGAAGTGACTCCATCCGATACGCGCGAGTGTCAAGCCCAGCGCCAAGAATCACAACTTGTTGAATTTCATCGTTCCGGTGCATCAGCGCTTCGTCAAGGTAGCGAGTTCGGATGGCAATCAAGTCAGTTAGTGAATTGTGATCCTTGGACACCTCAACCGCGAACTTCGCGAGTTCGGCGCGATTGTTCTGCGTGAGAAGCCCCGCAAAAGGGTCGTAGATGAGATGATCAGAGCGAGCACTCTCAATCGCACGTAGATGCGCCGTCCCGAAGCCGGTAAACTTGACGCTGTTGTCGTCGAGAACGCGGGGCTTCGGCGGTTTTGGTGGCGACGACATTTGGAAGCGTTTTGACCGAGTTGAATCAAAGACTGAAGGCGAAAAACTGGCGACTATGGGAAAGGGAACCGAGACACCCTCATTGTTTGCTTCGATGTCGTTCGTTTTGGGCCGATCGCTTGCAAGAAGGCCTGCTTGGTAGGTCATGACCCCCATCTCATAATTCCATCTCAAAGCAAGATAGGTGGAAGTTGCCAATGAACAGGGATAACAATCTATCGAGTATGATGTTGCACGTTCGCCTCGTCACGACGTCTTCTCGAGGACGAGTTTGTGGCTGGTTAATCCTCGTCCCGTGTTGAATTGCAGGCTACCGTTGATCCTCCGTCGCACACGGACCTCATTTTCTCTTTTGCCCCACGAAGAGCATCCGCAGAAATGGGCGGGGACGAGTTCGAGTCAACGCTGTATCCGGCACTTGGGCGTTTGTGGAATAAGTGCAAGTCGAACGGCGTTCACCTACCTGAGGTAGAGAAGAAGATACAATCTTGTAGGCGTTGGGTATGCTCAGTCACTTAATTTGTACGTAGAACATGTTTGAAGCTTCGACAGAGATATCGACGGCGCTGGGAGCTTCCACCGGAGATGAAGAGGTAAGAGGCGAACATTTTGGTCTTGATGCGGGCTTTTTACCTCTGTGGCCTCTGCTTCGTAGGGTGCATTGAAAAAATTGACTGCCAAGTTCGGCCGAAACAAACGCGGTCACCCCGCTGAGGAGAATGCGAGTCAGCCGAGCAAGAAGAGCAAGGGCGAAGCTGGAAATGGTGACGACGAGATGGAAGGAAACGCAGTGGCCACTCAGCAAGAAGAGTCTATGGCGCCGCACAAGACAATTCGGCTGGTCGAAGAAGCTCGCGAGAAGCCCGCAGCCAACGCAGCGAACCAGAAACTGGTGGACGCCTTCACGAACTATGGCGAGCAACAACTAAACCGCGGACACACGGGCAAGGGCGTCTCACACTTGCGAGCTGCACTCCACATTCGCGACTACCCCAAGGCAATTACGTCGGGTGTGGACGCACGTGCTGTGCCCATGGTGGGGAACAAAATCGCGTCCCAGATCGAGCAAGTGTTGGCGAAGGGGAAGCTGGAAGATGACACCTCCGACCAAAACGTGAGCTCGGATGTGGAGGAGCATCAGCCTCCAGAATTGGTCGCCGAAGTGCGTGGCTCGCAAGCCTACTGTCCCGAGAATCAGAAGCTGGTGGACGAGCTTGCCAAGTTTGGAGAGCACGAGCTGTACTTTGGCAGTTCTGGGAAAGGTACGAGTCACCTTCGAGCCGCGCGCGAGTTGCAACTCACAGACCAAGTCGTGAAGTCCGGGTCTCAAGCCCGTACGAGTGTGCCGCTGGTCGGTGATGTAATTGCCGACAAGATTGACCAAATTCTGAAGCATGGACGGATTGTCAAGGACACTGGAGCGACTACTGGTAGCAAGAGCTACTCGCACGGAAGTTCCGGTGGTGAGAATGCGCCGGTGGCTCCGATCGTCAAGGACTTGCTGGAGAAACCTGCCACTTGTCCAGAAAACCAAGCGATCGTCAATGCATTGATCGACTATGGTGACAGCCACCTGCACTCGGGTCACCGCGGAAAGGGTATCTCTCATCTTCGTGCTGCGGTGGCGATCCGCAACTCGAAAACGATCGTGACGTCGGGCCAGCAAGCCAGCAAGGAGATCGAGATGGTTGGGAGTCGACTTGCTGATAAGATCGACCAGATTATACAGCAAGGCCATGCAGACAGCGACGAGGACTACGAATTTGATGAAGATGAAGAAGAAGAGGAAGGCAGCGAGTACGGAGTTCGTGAGCCGGATGCGATGGTGCCTCCGATTGTGAAGGATGTCTGCAGCAAACCTGCTAAGGTGGAGCAGAACCAATTGCTGGTGGACCCTTTGGTGGAGTACGGTGAGGACCAGCTCCACAAGCGCCACACCGGACGTGGGACGGCCTTCTTGCGCGCAGCACGCAAGTTGCGTGACGCAGATGTGGCTATCAAGAATGGAGCAGACGCCAAGAAGCTGGGCGGCATCGGTGACAACGTGGCCGCGTACATCGACAAAACGCTGAGCAACGAGTAATTGAGCTTGTTGCTGTTTCTCTTGTTCGGTGGCCACGTGCACTAGCAGAAGAAAGATTTTACCCAGGGAAGAAATGGTCACCAACATCATACATGTGCTTTTTGTTTTGGTGAGTGGTGTTCCGCAGTTCGCAAGAGCTGTGCTTGGGGCTGAGCTTTTTCTTTACCGTAAGAAGTCGAGTACTTCTAATCTTATCTAAACAAGGTAAAAAAAAAAAAATAGCTGCTCTCGCCACAAGTATATTTTGCTCAAACTCAAAACACATAATTTCGAGAATCTGGGGAAACGAGCGTTTGGTACTTAACTTTTCATAAACTAGACGCGCAGTTCATTCTGAAACTGGTACACATGGCTGTTTTCGACATGCTCTTGATATGCAAATGCAATCTCCGCAAAAATACGACGACCCCAAGAGGTAAATTGAGTGGCCATTCGCACTCATGTGCTTGTAAATAAAATAATAACAGCTGCATCGGTCTGCATTTGATTAAAGGCTTCACATCCTCTCAATAAAGCGGGATCTTTATATTTCCATGAGCAAAACTAAAGAGAGGAAGTGAAACTACAGGTAAATTTCGTAACACGATCTGAAGAAAGCGGGATTTCCTCCAGTGAGATACCGTCGTTCTCCACCACGTGCGCGTTAGGAGCTTCACTCATGTCATCCTCCACATGCTGCACACCCTGCAGCCCCTGATCAGAACCCTCGTCATCCTGTACTTACATCGAGTTGATTGTTGCTATAATGACAATTTTTTCATCACCACAAGCTGCACCTTTTGCTGATCACAACCAGTTCGCAGCTTCTGCTTGTTTCTGCTGTTTCACACAATCGGTTCCTTTCAATAAACCGGGAAAAGCCATGCTGTCAGAGAATATCTCGCATTTTGACCCCGTGCGCGCGTAGGCCATCAGCTCGGCCCTAGCATCGCATAACACGCTCTTATGTACAAACACCAGTTGGTTATAAACAACAAAGGCCGAGTAATTGTAAACAACGGCCAAGTAATTGTGATCAACGGTAGACTCTTATAGCAGTCACCGATAACTATCCACAAGTACTTTTATGATACAGAGATGTTCTGGACTAACTTCCGAACTTGCTTACCCAACATTTTAAGAGAGAGACCGCTCTCTTTTCGTTACTTCTCCAGCTCTTCAACTACTGAATCCTCGCTGATTCCAAGTTTAGCAGCATACACAATCACGGCATCGTAGTATGCTTTTGTGGCGCTGCGAATTCAGGAAAAGTTGTCCGAGGCGTATGTGGCCAGACGAAGCAGCAGCGTGGTGATCCCTGGGGATAACTTCTTCCAGGCAGCGTGCCGAGCCCGCGTCAGGGGGTGTCTTGACCGGTCGACTTGAACCTTGTAGTCTTGGGCACGAAGACTACTTAACCAATACTAAAGTTTTACACTACACAAAACTCTCTTTGCCCTCTGTTCTTTGAGTGCCCAGGACTCGGGCCTTAAAGGGTCTCTTTGTTTAACACCTAGCCCATACCCGAGGCTAGCACGCGCACCAGTCCCCGAGAGGATAGCATCCCACACAATATCGGCTTTTCAGCCCAGAACACTATGCAAGTCACTCTTAGGAAGCAAATCCCCCATAATATAGCGCACCGCCTACCCCACCAGGGCCTGACAGCACGTAGATATGGAGGCAGGCTACTAGCAGTCGAACGCCTCTTGCGCCCGCTTCTTTGACCTTAGGATAACTTGACGGACGTGGAGCTGCTTCCGCCGGGCCAATCTTCCGGCTTGCCACTTAGAAGGTATAACGAACTCTGTTTGGTTAAATATCTCATGCAAACTAAAAGTACTCCTGGCAGGAATCCAGCACACATCCTCTTCAGTTGCCAAATCAGGGGGATCGTGCTTGAACAGTCGCTTCCAAAGATACCATGAAAAATCCCCAGATTGAGTAGGACTTCCCCGATTATGGGAGCTTGTCACCATCCTGAGACTTATGGGGCTCTATTCTGGGGAACGCTGCAAGCGGCCGCCAGGAGCATATTTCTCGGATTAACTCAGAATCTGTATGGTTCTTGACTGG
>JAAVTH010000283.1:0-24924 GCA_011947325.1 Phytophthora macrochlamydospora
CATACGAAGCTGTGGACGACGATGACAACCTGTAAATCGACAGTATAATCAAATGAATCGAACGAGTCGCTTCGTATTGTAACTGATCTATTCGTCCTCCTCCGCGTCTTCTTCATCGTCGTCGCTTTCTCCGTCCGCTTCCTCTTCACTGCTTTCCTCCTCCTTGTGCTCCTTCTCATTTTGATCTTCATCAACTTGAAGCGTTTTCGCCTTCTCCTTGAGCTCTTTTACTTTCTCTGGTTGCTTCTGATGGTGCTCCAAGTACTCGACCAAGTCGACAACAAACTCGCTCGTTTCGGGACTCAGTTCGATCGCCTTCTCCAAACATTTCGCCACTTTCTTGTCAAACATATCACTACCTTTACCCGCGCTCCTCGCGCGACGCATATTCGCCAAATTATAATGCAAATTCGCTTTCTTTGGGAACCTCTTCGTAGCGTCTTCAAAAACTGCCACAACAGCGTCCAGATCTCCTTGATTTGCGTAAGTTTCAGCGAGTGCTGCGAGAGTCACCCCATACGCCTGCATCAGCTCCTCTGCGTCTTCATCTTTCTCAATTTCTTTGGCACTGATTTCTAGTGCTTTCTCGTACATTATCACCGCCTCCTTCTGCTGGCCCATGGCTGCGTGACTGAGCCCCAGTCGGAACCAAATTGAAGCATCTAGTTGACCGTCCGACAGCTCCGAGGCCTGTTTGTACCACTTCAAACCGTGCTCGAATTGTGAGTTGGCACAGTAAACGTCTGCCAAGTGCGTGATAGCCCCCAAGTGCGTCGGATCACATTGCACCGCTCGGTTGAATGCTGTCAAGGCTCCGTCGTAGCTTTCCAGCTGCTGAAAGGCCAAACCGGCCGACATGGCGTCATTAAAACCCAGCGAATCGATCTCCACGTCCGTCTCAGTAGCGTCTTCTTGCTTCTCCTGCTTCAGCTTCTTGTTACTGGTGCTAGACGCAGCCCCCGAGCGCTTCTTGTTCTTGTTCTTGCCCATGATCGATTGGCTACCGAAAATTTATCAATAAAAGGCATTGTTTATTTATTCAATTTTTTAAAAATTCTAAGCGATGAACTGGTCCATCGAAACCAGCTCATTTCGCTCGTCCGTCCTTCAAAATGGTGCTTACCAGCTAGATCAATCGATATCGCTCGGGTATCTCCAACAAAAAATCGCCGCCGAGTTGTGTGCCCCGTGGCCGAGCGTTGTGGTCTTTCCTCTTTGCGGTTGATCCTACGCAGAGAGCACAAGTAGAGCAATGTGGTCGTCGCAGTAGTTGGTCGGCAATATCAGCTACAGAACTAATTCCATTCGTCGAAGAAGACGCAGAGGTCGACAACGAAAGAGTGGCCGAGCTTCGGTGGATGTATGGCAAGAGGAGGCTGCGAGTTGCTGGGCGGATTCGGATTTGGATTCTTCTCACACGCACAAGAGTTGGTGGCTCGCCTTGCCAGGTTTCGACTCACCGTCACCGTCCCAACTGGACTAGTCTTATCCTGTGGAGACTCGCTGTTTCCTCTTCAATCCGCTCCGCCGAGTGCCTTCGGCGTGCTCATGAGGCATGAGTCCCCTTGATCTACAACCTCATCGGTCGGTCGTGGCTGTCATGAAATTGGCAGCGATTGACGCGGTCTTCTTGTTGCAATCCACCGCTGCACCCACGCGCTGCTCTAATCGCGCCTGTCGACACCCCAGAGGACAGCGCAAGTCCGGCCTCATCAACTGAGACGTCTTCGCTCACTTCGGAATTCGCCTTCAACAGTCAACATGAACATCTCGGATCTGCTCAATCTCTCGAGCGACGAGCAGAGCTCGCCAAACGCTCGGCCTGTGGAGGCCGTCCGGCTAAATGTCGCCGTCTCCATGGATGCAGCTTCGACTCGCAAAGCCAAGCGACCCAAACTCGGGCCTACCAGACCGCCCGCCAAGTCGAAAAAGCCACGAACCACCACTCGCCTCGCCGTCGTCCCCGACAAGGAACGCAAGCGCGCGTACCGCATGAGTGCCGAGCAGAAGCGCAGTCGCCACGAGTTCCAGAACTTCGAGTCGCAGGTGTTCAATCTCACGTTGGACGTCAACGACCTCCGTCAGCAAGTCATGCACCTGATGGAGTGC
The DNA here is from genome assembly GCA_011947325.1 of Phytophthora macrochlamydospora. Lineage (NCBI taxonomy): Eukaryota > Oomycota > Peronosporomycetes > Peronosporales > Peronosporaceae > Phytophthora > Phytophthora macrochlamydospora. The sequence continues at coordinate 2,110 of JAAVTH010000283.1, forward strand.
CGCGACCTGCAGATCACTCGTCTGCTACTAAACCGCCAACGCATCGAAGGCGGCGTGCTGAGCATCGTCGACGACATTCTCTTTGGAAGGACCGACCAGCTCCGCAACGTGCACTCGACCGAGGAAGGCTGCAACTTCTCGCGTATGTTCATGGAACAGTCCGGCTCGTCGGCACCACCGCCCGGTGGTGTCTACGAGTTCACGCTGCAGATCGACACGCCAACTTTAACCACCGGACGTGCGTTATCGCCACCACTCAAGTGCTATCGTTCATTGAGGAGGACGAGGAAGGCGATACCGAGGACTCGGCTCAAGTCCGCGTAATCACCGGTGGGGCCGGTGGCTGTCTGGTTGAAGCTGTCGGCGAGTTCACGGGACGGTTCACGCGACAGATCATCTCGGCCATGTTCCCACACGTCCTGAGCGACGAGATGCTGGTGTCCCAATTGATCGGCTTGAGCATCACCACCCCAGCTCGTCTGCTCCTGTATTTCGACGCCAAGAGGCGAATCGTGCGCCAAGTGGCCCAAGCCGACGTCTTTGCAGCACTCGCAGCTCTACAGGAGGCCCGACCGAGAGAGTTCGCTGCGCTCATGGGAGGAACCTACGAACCGGAAGGATAGGAGATTGCTGAAGTGAAGCAGTTGCATGTTGTTGCCTTTCAGACTGTTGCATTACGAACCCAAGGCGTTCCAAGTAAAGAATTTGACACTGTCAAACGAAGCTCACATTATTTCAATGGAATATCGACGCTGCATGGTATAAGCTCCCTCGACTTGAAGTAGACTTTAAAGCCTTGACGACCTCGATCATTACATGTAGTCGAAAGACATCTTCATTGGGCCATCAGCTAGTTATCTATTTGGCTATCGTCGACGATTCTATTAGGTTAATAAACTGACTTTCGACATTTCGCGAGGCTGCGAGGTTCTAGAAGAGGAAGAGCTGAATTGTCGCGAAGGGGGAAATTGTCGATGGTGCAGAAGAGTTGGGAATGATATCTCGCCGGGTCGCACATGCCTCGAATTCACTGCTTGGCGTCGACGTCTGCGGAATCTATCTTTTCGTCTTTCATTGTTCATTTTTCCACCTACGGGCAAGATGAAGATATCCTCTATCCTCTGCTCTCCACAAGAGCAAGAAGAAGATGACCCGCCTTCAGTTACCCCAGCGCGATCAACTTCCCAACAACCCTTACTAACAAGTCGACAACAAGTAGCCGACCCAAGCCAACATGCCAAACCATCAGCGGCCGATGAGTCCACGTCGACTTTTATTCCAGACAATGCTCGCAAGCGACCGTATCGCATCAGTGCCGCACAACGACAAGAACGACGCGAGCGTGAAGAATACAGCTCACAGGTGAACAATCTCATCCTGGATATCAACGAACTCCGGCGACAAATTCGAAGCTTGATGGAGCGTCGAGATCTTTTCATCCAAGGACTGGTGCTGAGTCGCCAGCGGTTCGAGAGCGATGTGATTCGCCTCACAAATACATTTTTGATGAGTGTACGAAGCAGGTCCTGGGTCTGACACCACGCATGGGTGGGTTCTTTTACTCCCAGACACACCCCAGCCAAGTTGATCCAGCAGCTAGCGGCAGCGTTCACCAGTTCTCCATGCAGCGTGGCAAACCTACCTTCAGAAACCACTCCTTCACCACCAAGTCCATTCGCGTGCTAGCATTTGTAGAGCGTGGAGATGCACGTAATGAGATCGCGTTCAAGATCAAACAAGTCTGCGGCAACGACGGTGGCTGCGTTGTGGAAGTTGTCGCGCTTTTCAGCGGATGCATCGCACGTGACACGATCGCAGCTTTGTTCCCTCGCGTACTGGTCGATGAAGTCCTGGTGTCAAGGCTTATTGGCAACAAGATCACGTTTCCGTCACGGCTGCTGCTCTACTTTGATTCGCAAAGACGTTTGGTCCAGCAGATTGTACAGGCTGATCTGCTCGCAGCAGTCAACGCCATGCAAGTGGTGGATCTAAGTGAATTTGCTGCAGTTGCAGGTATCCAGCCTAGACACGAGTAAGACACGCCTTGAGCCGCAGGTAGCAGTCGCCATTTAGTAGCTTAAAGTCAACGAGAAAATATCAAAGCACTTCCACTTACATTGTTGTTTTCCAAATGTCCCTTCTTTTCCAGCATATCGGTCGCGTTGGACACCTACAGCTCGGTGCGCTGCTTCACAAGTGGGACGTAGGAAACCCCATGAGTTCGCGCTTAGAGAACGTATCCTTGTCGGTGCGTTGAATCTCCATCAGCACTTGAGCTGCTCCTTGTTCCCCGACTGGGACGACCAACTTTCCTCCTTCAACCAATTGCTCCATCAACGCTTTAGGAGGTTCCATAGCAGCAGCACCAACATGGATAAAGTGATACGGCGCTTGACTCGGCAAACCCGACCATCCATCTCCATCTGCAACAAATATCGTCAATTCTTCAAACAAAACAATTATAAATCATCCACTCACGCTCCACCGACACGATTCCTCTTCGGATTAGATCTCCATCAGCTCGTTCAATATTATTATGAGCCAATTGTGCCAGTTGTGGGATCCGTTCAATGCCAAACACTTGGCCCCCAGGGATCTGTTCCACAAGGTGCCCCAGGCACGCCGTTAAGTAACCGGAGCCAGCCCCGACATCCAAAATCTTGGGTTCGGCAATGTTTTGGATGGCTACGTCGGCCAATTCCAGTGCGTACGCGTGCATGTGTGGGGCCGAGATGGTCTGTTGGAAGCCCAGTCGTTGAGGGGCGTCTTGGTAAGCTTGTTCAGGCGAAATTATTGATGCTTGTAACCCGCTGTCAGCCATCGGAGCCACGTATTGCGCTCTGTCCGTCGCCTTCATGGCTCGGATGACTCGTTGAGACTGGACAATTCCCGCTCGCGCCAGGTTGTCCACGAGCGCGTCGTTCGAGAGCGCACTGCAGCGCCACGCCATTTTCTGGATCGAAGAAGAAATCTGTAATCAGATTTGTTTTTTTACATGAACGTATTTTCTAAAAACAAAACGTCTATTCTGCCGCCAACCAGTCTGAAGACGAAACAATCACAAGCAGAAGCGTTTGGCTGGTTGAGCAACCAGCTATTTTGCAGAACATGCCTAGCGGAGAGCAGCAGTCAGCTAAAACGCACTGTCAGATGTGGAAAAGCTCACGATATAAAGCAAAGCAGTATATTTAAGTATGGGTGTTTCATATCAAGAGCATCTACTGTATTATCGGCTTCGAAGCCAAAGTCGTAAGCATACGTACCATTAACAAGCCGATTTCTACCGTCACTTGTTTCTGCATGATCATTGGCGTCACGAAGCTAGGAGCACAAGGAGGGATTTCCGTAAGTATGGGCTCCAATACTTCTAGCCGTCGAACTACCAAATCGCGCTGCTAGAGAAACCCTACATTGCGAGCAGACAGCTGATAGTGAGGTGTACAACGAAGACGACAGCTCTCATCCACCGCCTTGAAGGCATTAGCGAGCTTGACCAAATCCTGGACTACTTGAATGGACTCAAGTTTCGTGTGCACGCCGATGTGAAGTTGAAAATCTCAGTATCGCTGACCAACATGATCGCGCGATGGAGTTTGCCGCAAAATATGAGGTAACGAACTTGATCGATGAAGCTCGCGTGGCCAAAACTCGCCCCGACAAGATGACGATTGGCAAAGACTATTACTAAGGTGATCATAAAAAAACATTGTTTTAATGCAACCTTGAAACTTAAGAGCTATCACAGTCGAATTTACATATACTATCACAAGTCTGGATACATCATGCTTTACGTGGGAGAAAAGATAGGTAGACAGGAAAGCGAAAATCCACGTAGAACCATTTATTGTATCCTTCATGGATATGTTGTCTAGATGGTGATAAGATATCCAGATAGTGCTGATATGAGACGACAATGAGCGCCTTCCACAACTCATATAAAAGCGTTTAATGGAGGAGCGTTTAATGCTGAGGTTAGGGGACGTCGATTTCGACCGCACCAGCTTGGCCAAAAACGTACTACCAAAACCGTCATAAAGACGTTTAATATGACCAGTTGTGACTGCCCCACTTTCTTGCTTACGTTGCATCGTCAGGTCAATTCAGACCGGACAACATTTTGAATCAGTCAAGAGTTTTGCGATCTTTGGCGGGCGCGAAGACCCCGCGTCAAATTCGAAATTTGACAAGCAAAACGCGGAGCAGGTCTATTGGCGACGATAGCCTTACACTTATGCACACGCGACCGCCTCGTTCTGGTGCTCCAGGAGCTACGCAGGAAGCTCCGCCAGGAAATTACGCGACATGAGCGTCGGCGCTTGCTTCGAGTAACTACAGCTGCGCTGACTGCTTGTGCTGCCAGGTCGTCGTTCCAGTCCTTGCTGGAGCATTTCTCCTTGTTCTACCGGCTCCCTGGCTACAGTAAGAAGGGTGGGCGGACTCCGCGGCTGAAGTTCAAGCATCAGGCTCTTGCCATCGTTTTGGTCTTCTACGTGGACTCCCTTCATGCAAAGATGGCGTGCATTTTCTTTGGGGCTCCACCAGCGACGTTGAGTCGCGTGCTCAACTGTGCCGAGGAGGCTCTGAGCAAAATCCTATCCAGCTTCTACCCTACACGCATCTCGTGGCCTACTGGCACTCGCCAACGCGCACTGACCAAGCTGACTGCCCTTTGCCAGCTGCTCTGTAGTTTATCTGGGGATTTACTGATGGGAAAAATCTAAAGGTGACACTGCACTACTGTTGTTTAGGTGAATTTTCCATGCTAACTGGAGTTGTTCGATGGCGGTCAGGTGCTGCAGCCAGCTGATCCCGATGTCCAGAATGCGTTCTGCAACGGCTGGCTACATGACGTCTTTGTTACAGGAACGCTTCGTTTCAGTGCGGATAGTCTCATTGTTTGGGCGATGCACAATTGCCCTGGGGCCTGGAATGACGCAGAGAACTGCGTCGAGTTTCGTGAAAACCTGTTGGATGCTGAGCTCTGCCCGGACATGCGCTATGGCGTCGTAGCCGACAGCTCCTTCCCATGTCCTGGGCGCATGACTGGCCGCATCTTGACACCCTTGAAGGACGGCGATCTTGGGCGACTGCTACCGTCGGTGCGAGGATCAGCAAGGACTCTGTCAGCAGCTATCACTTCGATTCGGCAAGCGGCGGAGTGGGGAATGGGCTCCGTGGAGAAAGTCTACAGGAGATCGCTGCTGCCACTGCCACCGAGCAAAGAGAAACGCTCGCTGCGCTTGGACAACCTCTTCAGGCTGTCGAACTACCGGGTGTGAGCTCTAGAGATAAGTCAGATCCGCACAACTTGTTTTTGTGTAGAAGATAATCTGTAGCTAACTGTTGTTAACTGAGACGATGAACATGTTTCTCTCACTTCTTCTGCATTGCTGAAAACATCAGCATCATTTGGTCATGGCGACTTTTGCTTCCTCGCGGTCGAACTCGAGTCGTTGCTCGTAGCGACGACGATTCTCTTCGCGCTCTCGCTCCCACTGCTCGGTTCGCAGCGATTGAGCTGTCGCCTCTGCTCGGTATCTCTCCTCGCGTTCGAGTCTCGCGGCGTCGAGTTCCCGCTGTCGACGGACTTCGGTCGCTTCCATCTCTTCGCGTCTCGCTCGGTCACGGTCCTTCCGTTCACGTCTTTCAGCTGCCTCTCTCTCGAGTCATTCCTCGCGATGCCGCTTTGCATCGGCCGCCTCTTTCGCTCGGACTCCTCACGAAACAGTAGCGTCATCTCCAAATCTCACTTCGGCCAGATGACTGCCGCTGTTCGACCGCCGCCAGAGTTTTGTCCATGTCGCTCAACTTGCGAGCGGTCCGAACTCGCTTCGTTTTGCTGTAAGAGTTCTCTGTGGATTGCGCGGATGCATCGCTCGTTGATCGCTTTGCGAGCGTTGCAATGTTATCTCTGAAGACGCAAAGGTCTTGGCCACCCAAATGTGCGGAGATAGCTGCCAATTTCGGGTTTGCCTTCTTTTCGCGAGCGTCGGCCGCGGCCTTTGCTGGGTCGCGCTGGAGGGGTTCTTTTGAAGGGCTGGTGACCGTCGGCCGCTCACCGTACCTCGGCCGTTTGGGCCTGCCCACGGGATTTCGTGTTGGGGTCATAGCGGAAGTTGCAGACGCCTGACTTGGATGGTGGCAGCGGTTGAACTTTGAGCGCCGGAGAACCCGACTCCGTTTGGTTCAACAATCGGCGGCGGCGCAGGCTTCTCCCCTCGTCCTCTTCGTCGTAGGACTCCTCAAAAGGCCCCAACTCAGCAGCCATCGCCACGTCAATCATGGTGCCGTCGTCGTAAAATTGTGCCTGACCCGTCTGGTGGTGCAAATCCCCCTCCATGTTTCCAACGTCAGGCTCTCTGGACCTAGCGGCTCCTCCTTCATCTACTTCTAGCTGGGAGTATTCATTAATCTCCTCTTCATCAGCAGAAGCATCCTCCCGCACGGCCTCGCGCTGAGACTTCTCCTCGTTCCGAAGATCTGTCATGGATTTGTCAACCTTTGCGCGTGCAGCTTGAGCGACACGCTTCAGGAGTTCGTCGTCATCTTTGCCATCATCCAGGCCGCCGTCCAGGGTTCGCACAGAGGTGTCTTCATCCACTGTCTGCTTCACAGTCTTGGCGAGAGCTACGTGGAAGGGCGTTTTGGCTTCGCCCGTCGGCTTGGAAGTCCCCGCCAGCTCCTTGAACGTGCGCTTGAGTGATCCAGCAGAACGGTTTGGCCAGTGCCTCGGACGTCCCTCGTCGTAGACGTACTTGACTTGCTCCCAGTGGTTTCCACCCAGCGCCTTGAGCTCTTGAACTATAAGGCACAGCATAATGACTTCGTGCACGCTATAGTTCTTGTATCCAACCTGCCGACCCTTTTGCTGCAACAGGAGTAGCACACACTGTTAGCACTGCAGCTTCTGTGAGACAGACACAGACAGCGATCAGACCCTCATTGTCCCTCTTCTTGGCGAAATCCAGAATGCGCCAAGTAGCATGGCTCAGAGTTTGTATTGAAAACGGGAGAAAAAGGTCGAGTATACAAATAACAAGTTAAATGAGCATCACATGGTAAGTTGTTTGCACCGGTAGCACTTAGGGTCTGGAATGCGACGCACTAGAGATGCTGCAAGTATCGGTGCTGGCAGCCCCACCACCCACAGCGACACAGGAACCAGAGCTGATCTCCGTAGGAAACCGTAAGCTCTTCTCCGGGCAGAACGTTGCGCTGCGTGACGCACACAGCCGTGGGTCCATCGCCGACCTGTACCTCTTGGAAACGACCGTTCGCGTCACAGGGGTGGTTTAAGAACCTCAACTTTCCGCCACACCAGAGCGCGTCGATCACGACGCTCCTCCCGTCCAGCGACGTTGTCTCGAGAAGCATGCGGTAGCCGTTATCCGATGCCGCTCGATTGGGCACATCATCAACCCCCATGAAATGGCCGAAATACTGTCCGATCACCGCTCCGCTTGCAATAAGCCCAACAGTGGTGATGCCATATTCCCCAGTGCGTCGGTTGATACAGAGCACTAGGTCAGGGTTCTTTCGGAGCGCATTCCCGCAGTCTTCGTTGAATGCGCAGTTGTCTTCTCGACAAAACGTGTTGCTGCGAGCATTGCTGCAAGTTAATGCGTTGTAATGTCGATCACAGCGACAGCGCAGCCTCACAGGTTGGGCCTCAAACTTCCACCTCTCGAGGTTGGCGTGCTTCAGTATGCTTCTCACATACACCGGCCATGACGCTGGTTGCCAATCTGGCGGCGAACTATCCGCTGGTGAAGACAAACCTTGAGAGTAACTTGGAGTTCCAGGCAGCGACTGGGTCAGCGTCTCTTGCGAAGATTGAGCATCAACGGGCTCTGGAAGTGGCGTGGCGCATCCCGAGACGACGGAGTGTTGGCTGTCCAACGAGTGCCGACGTGTCACGTCGGACGGGTAGCCCGATTGCGTGGAGCAAGAAGCGTAGGTTGGGGCGTAAAAATCTATCGACGGGCTTCTTGTGAGATCGCGACGTCGACAGGCCTCATAGGCCTCGAGTGATGGACTCGCAGGGACGGACAACAAGCTTGCCCTGGTTGCTGCAGATGCTGGTTCTTCGCCCTGGTCGACGGGCTGCACGGGCGCGCACATGGAGGTTGGGCGGATTCCCACGGTGGCAGCAGTTTTAGTCGTCACGCGAGACGGAGAGCAGCGTTGACTAAGTGGGGAGCCCCGCAGTGACGACGGCGAAGCTGTCGTAGATCTCGTCTTCCACAGCGATCTGCACGACGACGACGGTGAGGCGGTCTTCGAGGCGCCCGACAGCGCGATCATCGTCGACTGGGAGCGACTCGATGTTGATGGCGAGATCGTCTTGGCGGTCTTCAAGGCCTTTAACGGCTCAAGGCTCTCGATGGGGTCTCTGCTGGCACCGGGGCTCCTTTTGCGTGTGTTGGTTATCGTCATCGTAGAGCTAGAAGGTAGAACAAGTAGTCAGCCAGCGATAGCAATAGCAGGTCCACAACGAATTTACCGTCTCGGGCACCAAGCAGTGCGTCTCTGGCTCAGCGTCTTCGAAAGTGAGCTTCGTGTCGAAAAGCGCGCGGAATTTCGAGCCCGCAGAAGATCGCTTATTCAAACCGGTTGCGCGTTGCGGGGTTCAAGTTGCGGCTTCAGGGCGGCATAAAACACCTGACGAAAACTAAAACGCCTAATTGTTAGATGACATTAAAGAGATAGGCGATCAAACAATTTGTTTTAGGAGTGTCGTTTAAGGCGGCGTTTAATGATGCGGTTAGGGTTGCATTAAACCGTTTTAGAACGGTTGTGGAAGGCGCCCAATACACTTGAAAAGCGTTGGCCTCGCTTTTGTTACCGACTGACAGCTCCATTCAGTCCTGGCACTTGTCTAATAGATCAACTATGTTACTGTTGCGCAAGGCTTAGTGGCTGCAGTGATATTATGATATCAATCCTTCAGATTTTCTTTCACTTGTCCAAGGAAGCGATTTACTAGCGAATATCGTAAAAGGTTTTGTAACCTTAAGTTCAGCGGCTCCTGGTAAATTGTTTACCAGAAATATCCAATTCGCAGGATGGATAGCCCGTAGATAAAACCGCCCAATTTTATCCTTTCGCTTCCCGACAACGAATGAGAATAAAAAGGAGGAAAATGTTTAAGGAGCATTATAATGTTTTGGTCATTCCTTAGCACCGTCCACAAACTTTGCAGTTGTATCGATTAGTTCACTCTATTCTTCTGACATATAATTCGTTGAGGAACATTAAATCATGTGAGGAGGGAAGAACAATTATGTTAATTTTCAGACTCATGCCCGAGAATCTCCATATCTAGAAGCTGTTTTCCATGATCACTGAAGCTTAGTGTTTGGGAGTGTGATATCTCCACCCCAAGTATAATGAATGTCAACCATGCAAAGTGACGTGTGTCAGAGTGGGTCAAGGTTGGCGAGCCTGGGCCAAGGACTAGAGAGCTGTTTAATTTCGCCGCCCTCCACTTAACACGGAGCTACTCCACAATGGCCATCGTAGACCAAAGTTTCAGTGACCCGCCCGATGACGAGAATGGGTACCTGTCGTTTTTCGAGGCTCCAACTTAGCGAAGTAGACGAATATAATGATATTTGCCCCTTCGTTTGAGCGCGCACCGCATCTAAGCACAGTACGATGAAGGGGACTTCACCGAAATTTATGCGCACAATCCGGATGCAACAGATGGTATGTGTTTGGAAGCCATTTCCTTCGAAAATGAAGTCGGTGCCGACAGATGTGGATGATGGTCAGAACGTGTAATTAACATTTGATATACCTAGCATATAATACGTAAAATGTTCAAATGAGTTGCGGGCCTCTACAAAAGACACTTTACATACTTTCTGTTCGTGGTTGGCGGTGGCTCTGGTCGGGTTCACCAACCACTGCGTTAGTCTAGCACAGCTGGGTCAGCTTGATGCGCTCATGTTGCTGCTGCGGTAACCAATCAGCATCACCGATCTGTCAAAACTTACTGATCTACCCCCAATTATGAGGAATATAATTCACTGGTCGTCTACCCGCTGCATCTATATCTACGGCGATATCTGGAAAGTTGAAGTGGTTAAGAATAATATCCCTTCTGCGCCCGCCTATAGAAAATTTGAAACCCCCAATGAGGATCGAATTTAACAGAGTATGCAAGAAACTGCGGGACGAAGAGGCTTCGATGGCCCCCTCATGTGTGTTTTAACATGTGACCTAGATTTGCTTATGCAATCCAACGGAGCGAAGCGGAAAACGACAACAGCGCGTACGCGTGCACATATAACATAACAGCTGGAACACTAAAGTTTTAAACAGGTGCCATTTTGAAATACTGATAGCTTAGTTATTTCAACAATTCAAGCGCACAAACCGAACCGCAAAGGACAAGGCTTGGTCGCATGTATTCTGACACGATGTGTCCGTAAAGTTTGGAGGATAGTGGATGAATGATGATGCGCAACAATTAGTGCGTCAGCGACCGAGAGCGTGGAGAGGACTCTCACTGCCTGTCCAGCGGGGGACGGGATCGGACATTGTAAAGTAATGATGTGAACGGGCTCCATGCGAAGAATGTTAAGTCCCGAATCGAACGCCGCCAACCAGGGACCATACCGATTCCGAGTCAATCTGGGAAATATGTTCCTGGTGGCCGCTTGCAGCGTTCACCCAGAAAAGAGCCCATAAGTCTCAGGATGGTGACAAGCTCCCACAATCCGGGAAATTACAGGTAATCTGGGGATTTCTCACGGAAGCTTCGGAAGCGACTGTTCAACCACCATCCTCCTGATTTGGCAACTGCATGAGGATACGCATTGGATTCCTGCCAGGAGTACCTTTAGTTGTGTATGAGATCTTTAACCAAACAGAGTTCGTTTTACCTTCTAAGTGGCAAGCCCGAAGACTGGCCCGGCGGAAGCGACTCCACGTCCGTCAAGTTATCCTAAGGCCAAAGAGGCGGGCGCAAGAGGCGTTCGACTGCTAGTAGCCTTACTCCATATCTACGTGCTGTCAGGCCCCGGTGGGGTAGGCAGTGCGCTATATTACCGGGGCTTTGCTTCCTAAGATTGACCAGCATAGTGTTCTGGGTTGAAAATGATATTGTGTGGGTTGCTGTCGTCTTGGGGACTGGTACACGTACCAGCCTTCAGTCTGGGCATGAAGTTAAACAAAGACACCCTTTAAAATTTGAATCCGGGGCTCTACAAAAACAGATGACAAAGAGAGTTTGTGTAGTGTATAACTTCAGTATTGATTAAGTAGTCTACGTGCCGAAGACTACAAGGTTCAAGTCGACCGGTCAAGACACTCCCTGATGCGAGCTCGGTACGCTGCCTGGAAGAACTTATCCCCAGGGATCACCAAGTTGCTACTTCGCCTGGCCACACACGCCTCGGACAACTTTTCCTGAATTTCGCAGCGCCACAATTTCATTGCCTGTATGGTTTTGACAAACACGCTTTCATATCATCCGTGGCGGTATTGTAGAGACAGTGGCGCAGTATCTGGGGCAGGGTCTCACTAGGTTTCTAGGTTGTATTATCCATTAAATTTTGGTGTGGGTGCCTTTTTCATTGGCTCAAATTGTACGTTACGTGTAACAAACAGCGGAGGTATACTACTCTCGTGGTCATGTGACGCGTGCTGTCCCTATGCTGTCAGCTCAACATAGCCTCCTTGATCCGATATCCACCGCCTTAGTCCGCCGCCTTGGTCTGCTGTCCGTTATCCAAACTGCTGCGTGATCAAGCTCCTCGGCCACGCACGGATGCAAATACGCGCGCTTACGTTTCAAACGCCCTTATTTTTGGATGGGTAAGTGCAGTAGCTTGCTCTTGAACATAGCCGAGGGGGATCTCGTCCAGGCGTTCCTGAGGCTCCTGTAGGTCACGATCCCGGGCATCGTACTGTCGATGTCGCATGGCTCGGTGCTCCTGCATTTGCAGCTCTTGCAAAACGCACATGCAGCTCGTGGCATCGCCCACCAGACTGGCATCACTCACTCCTTACTCAATAGAGAGCTGCGCGGTTTTCGTCGCTGTTTGTCGTGGCGGAGTATTCTTTTGGCCCTCACGACCTCGAAGTTCCTCACACCCAAGTGTTCTCTGCTAAGGTGGTGCATGTTAATCTCGAAAGCGAGCTCCATCAAAGCGTCTTCAAGAGCGCGGTGAACGTTGTAACAAAAGAACTCTTTCAAACCCTTCTTTTATTGACGCTCAGAAAAATGAGCACCCGCACTCCAAGCCGATGAGATACCTTAGGTATCAGTCCTTCGACCTCGTTTGCTGTGTCGATCGGGAAACCGAACACCACTAGTCGACGAATCAGTCATGCTGGGACGCACTTTAAAATTTGACGATTTGGCTGTCAGACTCGATCGTCCGCATCCTCCTTCTGACGTTGCTCCGGAAACCTCCAGCTTTCAGAACCTGTCGCCATCGGTTGAGTTGGGAGCCCTAGTCCGGTAGTCCATCTTCATCGACATGTAGATGTCGGTGTTGCCTGGTTGACGTACGAAACAACGGGTACTGCACGAAAAAAAAACGACTCCAACGTCCGCAGCGTGATCCACTGCCGGAACCTCCGGTAGGAGCTTGAGCTGGAACACTGTTCCGAACAGGCGGAACGACAATATGTCAGCAGTGCAATGGTGCAATCATCTACACTCCAACAAAGAGCTCAGCCAGGTAATCAGCCGTGTAATTGGACTGGTCGAGACGTTTTTCAACCTTCGAGTATCTGCAAACCATTTACCAGGGTCATCATGGCCGACGCAGCAACGCGAGCTAGACGGAACCATACAAAACCAGATGGACTAATCTTTCCAGTATTGTTCCTAACATCATGTAATATAATCTCACTCTAGTAATATGCTGACTTTAGTGAAAATGTCGCTAGAACCAATCAAGATGACATAGTTGAGAATTAAGCCATCTAACGATACCCCAGGAACCTGTTTCTGATTACAATTCGTCAACCGCAAACCTGTAAGTAATGCGGTGTGTTCCGGTGCTGTAAGGGTTCAGAAATGCTCTTATGAGTAATTCCACAGTAGAATTTTTGTCAGCGGGGGTGAGCGCGTGCGCCGCCCCCACCCTTCTCTAAATATGTTTATTGTTACACTACACCATGATACTGTACCCCTGAAAACAAAGTAACGCTTTAATGCAACCCTTTAGCAAATTCGTGCGTACCACGACCTATCATATTACTTTCAAAGCTACCGTTCTAGATAACCTTGCTACAGAGCCTGTTTTACTGGTGTGAGTGAATATTTAACCCCTATACTCCGTACTATCCAGAATACTCATTACGAAAGGATTAAAGCTTTGTTAGATCCTGTCACGATGCGCATCCCAGGATAAGCTGAAGTCGGACAAAGCCACCTGCGGCAAGCAAACGCCGCCGGACAAATGCGTTGGTTGAGGTGCGCTGCACTCGCAAGCCAACGCAGTAGACTAGTTGCTGTTTGTAGGAAGTATAGTTTAGTCTAATCTACTTTGCTGGCAAACGCGAGTGGATCACGGAGCTTGCTGGTATTCCCAATTCTGCTGCAGCCTCGCAAGCTCCAGCTGAGATCTACTTGCTGCTGCCTGCTGAAGGCTTCTGCCTCAGCACGTCCGTGTTCGACTCTCGTATACCCATGCCTACTACTCGAAGCCAAGGTGCTGGCGAAGAGGAGTGCAATCCTACTTTACCACTAGCTTTTTAGTTTATTAGGGTTTTTATAGGAAGGGAACCGGGTAAAATTCGCAGTGAAGAACTGCAAGGGAAAGCTATGCACACATTCTTCGTCATACAAATAACAGTATACATGAGTGGGCGGTAACTTGTCTCACCGTTTGGAATAACGCACCGATCGCAATGACCAGCGGGGGCTACCTGGGCGTGCACTGCGCCAGGATACCCAGCTCTTTGATGCGGCCACAAGGACCGCGTACATCTGCGGCCTCGCCGTCGCCTTCGACGCGCAGAAGGGCGATGAACCAGCCTCTGGCAGCATGCGCGTCCGCCAAGACGAGAAGGTGGCCAAGTACCGACGCGCCAAGGACTATCTGGAGCAGCTGGGATGGCGTGTCCAGACTTCCGCGCTGGTGTACGGCGCGCTCGGCGCTGTTGCATCCAGCAACTACAAGGTGCTGACTGAGCAGCTCCGGCTCACGAAGCGGGACGCCAACCAGCTCAGCCGCAGAATCTCGGTGGCTTGCATCCAGGCCAGCCGCAGAATCTCGGTGGCTTGCATCCAGGCCAGCCACCGAATCTGGCGGCTGCACGCTGGTGGAATCAACACGGCGGACACATCACGAACGGCGCCGACCACGATGGCATCCAGACCGACACCGACACCACCAAGACTGACGGAATCCCAAGCGCCACGACGGACATCTACACGGTGGGGGCCACCACGGTCGACCCCGACGGCGCTGCCTCCAGCTGCAGCACGACGACCACGACGCACGACGCGGTGGGGCCACGCCTCCAGCGCCCAGCCGGGCACCCCAACTGCCGCGCCACGACCGCGAGGAACTAGTACCCCGGGTCCACCAGACCCCACCGGCACTCTCCACCAAGGACACCGCCGTCTCAAGCCCAATGTAGCCACTTAGTCCACAGTAGCACATACATATTCCTGGCTAGCTAGCAGACATGCACACCCAGGACGACTACTAATTGGCACTAAATACACGTATTCAAAATGAGGGCGTTGACATGAGCCGGAGCAGGCCCCTTGCACTCCGGTGCTGTAAGGGTTCAGGAATGCTCTTATGAGTAATTCCACAGTAGAATTTTTGTCAGCGGGGGTGAGCGCGTGCGCCGCCCCCACCATCCTCTTCCCAACACCTACACTACTTAAGGCTCTCTCGCCTCGCTCTACGTGTAGTTCCTTCTACTGCGTATCTGCTGTGAGCGTGCTGCGTGCGCTGCCTGCGGAGCGCGCCGATGGCCATCTTTTCGCTGTTCGCGCGCGGACGCGCGATGTCCACTGGTTCACAGCCGCCGGCTTCGCCGGTGAGCAGCACGGCCTCGAGCGCGGTGACGGCGCGAGGGGAGGACGACGTGGCGAGCGTGGACGAAGACTTCCTGAGCGCGGACGAAGACGCAGCCGTGGACGGCGTGCTCGGGCTGCCGCTCTCGCCGCCGCCGGCTCTCGCCAGCGACTGGCTCGGCGGCGCGCAGCCGGTTGTTGCTGCCCCCGTGATGTCCACGACGGCCAGCGCGGCAACAACGATGACGGGGCCGCTGCTCAAGACGGAGACGGCGACGGCGACGGGCGCGACGGAGACGACAACGACGAACGGCGCGACGGCCCCGCAAGCACCGAAGACGCTCCTGGAGACCTCGGCGACGCTGGCGACGATGCTGTCGGCCCCGTGACCGGCTGCGACGGCTCTACTGGCCCCGTGGCCGACTCAGGAGACGGACGCTGCGCTTTTGACGGCCACGACGACCACGAAGACGATGCCGACCGCGACGCCAACCTCGCCAACCTCGCCAACAACAGCGCCGGCCCAGACCACCTCGACCAAGCTCTCGCCGACCGCTCCGCCTCCCTCGCATCCCCAACCGCCTCGTCCACGCTCAGAGCTGCCAGGATGAGCGAGCCCGACGGCTCACGTCCCGCAACCGTGCCCACCAACCGGAATGCAACGGCAGCTACGGCTGCTACAGCCATGCTTGTACCGCAAATGGCTACACTCTCGGTGTTTGCCCACAATGCGACCACGTTCGCCTGCATCAAGTGCACGTACACGGCGACGCAATTTGCTGACCTGCGCGACCACCGCCACCGAGAGCATCGCGGGACAGCTTTCACGGACGTATTCCACGGCGGATGCGCCTGTGCTGCGTCGTTTGCTCACCGAGCAGCGGCGACGAGACACAGCCTCCACTGTGGAACTGCGCCCAGCACTCAGGCAGCTCCGCTTCCGCCGCAGCTTCCCGCTCCAGCAGACACACAGGCGGCTGGTGGGGGTCAGCGGTGACACGCCGCAGTCCTCCGCCAGACTCAGCCATCAACACTAGTTCCTTGCGCTTGGGTCGTGTGCGTCGTGCCCTACACAGACGTGCAGGTACTCCAGCAGTTGACGAGCCCATGACTGGGCCTGATGAACATCTCAGTGGAAATAAACGCCGGCGCCTCGAACCGCCGGCCTTGTCGAGCATCGACACCGACGTTGACATGGAGTTGAACGCCTCGGCGCCCACAGCAGCTTTCCTGCGCCGAATGCAGGCCTACCAGCCGGGGCCCGCAGTCGAGGATATGGATACAATTTCTGAGCCAGCACCAGCGACCTCGACATCGACTACCCCGCTGCCCGCGACGACCCCACCGACCGACTCGCCGCCTGCTACCCCTCTGGTGCGCAGTTCGCAGCTCCCCGACCCGCCGAATCGAGCACCACGGATGTGCCGTGCCGGCGTCAACGGACGGGACTTGGATACTGCACTTCGGTGGAGCTTGCCGCCGCCGCTCAGCAACAGCCGGCGCAGCGGCCGGCGCTGGAGCCGCGTTATTTGACCCCGACCAACGCTGCCACTGGACGATAGCGCGCTACCTTAGTAGCAAGACTCACACCAACAATACGGCTGAATACAGCGCCCTCATTGAGGGTCTCAACGGCGCACTGCAGCATGATGCCCGACGACTTGTGGTGAAAGGTGATAGCGCTCTGGTTCTGGAGCAAGTACGCGGCGGATACGCGTGTAATAACTCGCGGCTGCGCAAGCTGCGCAACAAGGTGCGGCAGCTCCTCCGCCAGCTCGACTCCTACGAGCTCCAGCATGTCGACCGCCTGGAGAACAAGCAAGCGGACGGATTTGCGAACCGCGCCCTGGACGGGTGACGTACTCGCCTGGAATGCGCCGACCACGGCATTAATGGGGGCGATTGCAGTGGAAGCAACCGACTGTTCCAGGAGACGACAACAGCTCCTCGACGCCAGCAAACAGCGGCAGAGACCGAGCAGCGCGCGTCCACGAGACGTCGAGATGGAAGACACAGAAGCAGCCGAGGCGACTGCGGCAGTCGTGCGCCGAGACGGAGGCCAGACGTTCCCAGTGTTACCGGTCTCAGCGGACAGCGTGCCTGCCCGTCAACCCCGACTGCAGCTCCGCGGCAACTTGAAGGAGAGTGACTGGGAAGCGGCACACGCAGCAATGAAGCGAGTCGGCCTTGACTTTGCGGACAAGCTTTCCGACGTGGAGGACTGGGAGACCGCCGAAGGCTATCTTGCCGCGCTCGCGCCGGCGATCTACTCGTCGCTACTGCCCTTCGCACAGCGGCTACGACAGCCGACACACGCCCGCCCACGCCCACCGGACGCTGCACGCACTCGAGGACGACGACGGCCACCCCGGACGCCGCGCAACGAGCGCCTGAATGAGGCACTCGACCACCTCGAGACTCTGCAACGTGGTCGACCCTCCGCGCAGCCAGCGATCAGGAAAGCGCGACGGCGAGCAGGACGCATCCGCTCAGCGATGAAGCGCGTTGGGCTGCGCAAGAAGTTCCGCACGCACGAGAAGGCGTGCATGCAGCAGGTCTTCGCTGAAGCCACGGCAGACCCCGAAGGCGCAACGAACCCGACAGCTCCGACGCGCTGCCCACTTCCGCGGTCCGAGGTGCATGAATATTTCCAGGGCGTGAACACGCCTCCACGCCAGTTCAACTTCGACGACGAGGCCGGCGAGCCCTTCCGTCAACTACTGGCCGCGATGCCACCTGCGACGGCGGAGACAGAGGCGCTTACGGACGACGTCACGACGGATGAAGTGGAGGACGCGGTGCACCGTGCTCAAGGCCGTTCTAGCCCGGGCATCGACGGCGTTGGCCACGACATCTTCAAGAAGTTCCTGCCGGAGCTGTTACCGGCGCTACACGCCGCCTTCAGCGTGTGTTGGAAACACGGCAAGGTGCCCGCCGTGTGGAAGGTGGGCACCGTACAGCTCATCTACAAGAAGGGCGACGCGACGAAGCCAAGCAACTGGCGCCCGATATGCCTACAGGCATGCGTCTACAAGCTGTACTCCGATATGCTCGCACGCCGCCTGACAAAGTGGATCGAGGCAAACGAGCGCCTCACAGACGCACAAAAGGGATTCCGGGCCGTTAATGGTTGTGCCGAGCACAACTTCCTCAGCACCGCGGTGCTGGACCAGACCAAGCGGCGGCCGCGGCCACTACACCTGGTCTGGTACGACCTCAAAATGCGTTCGGCTCCGTGCCGCCGGACTTGATTTGGCGCGTGCTGCTGGCGACGGGTGCCAACGCCACGTTCGTGAGCCGGCTGAAGAACATCTACGACGGCGCTGTCTTCACCGTGGCGAACACTGCAGACGGCGCGACGGACCCGATCGAGTTGCGGACCGGGTTTTCCAAGGCTGCCCTCTCTCCTTACCTGTTTCTGGTGGGCATCATGCCATTGGTTCGCGCGCTGAACGCGCTCGCGCCGGAGATCGGTGTCCCCGTGACCGCCGACCGCAAGGTATCGGTGTCGGCATACGCCGACGACCTGAAGACATACAGCACGTCGGCGGCGGGCATACAGCGGGCCCATGCGGTGGTGACGAAATTTCTGCGCTGGACGACGATGCGCGCAAATGCGTCGAAATGTGCTTCTCTGTCGGTCAAGACCGACGCACACGGCCACCTACGCGCGGACACCGTCAAGCTGGAGCTGGACGACGAAGTCATTCCGTCGCTGGAGATGCACGAGGGGTACACGTACCTCGGCGTGGGAGACGGCTTCAACCATGCACAGCACCGTGGCTCCATGGGACCCGTGCTGCAGGAGATGAAGCGCATGATGGCCGCCATCTTCCGGTCGCCGCTCGCACCATGGCAGAAGATCAAGGCTTTGAAGACCTACGTCTTCCCGAAGGCCGACTACCTGCTGCGCCACGTTCGTGCGTACAAGACGCAACTCGCCAGCGTTGACTCTGCGCTAGCGCGCGGGCTGCGGCACATGCTCCGACTCAACAAGTCGAGCACGACGGCGCTCTTTCACGCGCCAGTGGAAAAGGGCGGACTAGGCTTCGTCTCGCTCGCCGACTTGCAAATGGCGCTACAGGTCAGCCACGCATGGCACATGCTGCATTCGCCGGATGCGCTCGTCCGCGCGGTCACCCACGAACAAGTGTGGCAGGTGATCCAGCAACGTTTCATCCTGGACCCTGACCACTGGCGCGACCGGGTGCCGGTGGCGATCCAGCTCTTCCTCAATGGCGAGCTCAACTCGTCCCCGTTCGCTCAGCAGAAACGCAGGTCGGGGGACATTGATCTCTGTGGGTTGACGTGAAGAACCACCTTGCGGCCCGTGGCCTCAAGCTCACGACTGAAACGGTGCTTACAGAAGGAGGAATGGAGGTGGAGATGATGCTACAGCTCACGGTGCCGCACCGCGCGCAGCCGCTCACGCACAAGGACGTCACTCGCCAGCTCCGCCAACACGTCAAGCTACGGGAGCTCGAGCGCTGGAAGGAACTGGATGTGCAGAGCACTGTGGTGCGCGCCATCGGCGGCACTGGCAGCGCCTTTGTGTCTCGCGGCGGCGGACTCAGCGATGCGGAGTATCGCTTCGCACTGGCGGCACGACTCGACCTTGTCCCGACACGCGCTGTGCTCCGGCGCTGGAACCAGAGCGGCGGCAAGACATGCCGCCACCCGCGTTGTACCCGCGACGAGACACTGCCACACGTGCTGCAGCACTGTCCTGGTAGTGCGCGTGCAGTTGATGGCAGACACGACCGCGTGCTCGCCATGATCAAGAAGGAGATTGAGCCGGTCGTGTCAAAGCCGACCAACCAGCTCGGCGCGATTCGACGCGTGCGTCGAGGGTCTTCCCGGTCGCGCGCTCCGCCCGGACCTCCAACTTTTCAACGCAGCCACGAGGACGGCATACATTTGCGATCTCGCTGTCGCCTTTGACGCGCAGAAGAAAGACGACCCGGCCCCGGCAACCTACGCGTCCGCCATACCGAGAAAGTAGCCAAGTACCAGCGAGCGAAAGAATTCCTCGAGACCCTCGGCTGGAGCGTCCACACCTCCGCCTTGGTGTACGGAGCCCTGGGCTCGGTGTTACCGTCCAACTACTCAGTATTGACGGACCACCTGCAGCTCACCAAGCGCGCTGCCAGGCAGCTGAACCGCCGTATCTCGACGACCTGTATCCAGGCTAGCCACCGTATTTGGCGGATGCACGCGGGGAAAATCAACCAGGGAGACACATCGCGACACCCCACTGAGGCGCCCACGGCACCAGCTTCGAGACGACCAGCGACATCGGCTCCAGTACCGACGACCAGCCGCCAGACGCCGCCCACATCGGGGCCCCAGCCGAGCCAACCAGCACCTGCAGCTAGCTTGGCGACATCCCGGCCCCGGCGAACGACAACGCGATGGGCCCCCCACGCCAGCCGCTGCAGGCTCCACCCCGTTTGAGAACACGGACTCGGACACGATGGGGCCCACCGCCCGACGTGCGCCGTCGACCCAAGCCACGACCACAAGGAACTAGTATCCCTGGACCTACACGGCCCCACCGGCACTCTCCACAAAGGACACCGCCGCTCCAAGCCCAATGTAGCCACTTAGTCCACAGTAGCACATACATATTCCTAGCTAGATAGCAGACATGCACACCCAGGACGACTACTAATTGGCACTAAATACACGTATTCAAAATGAGGGCGTTGACATGAGCCGGAGCAGGCCCCTTGCACTCCGGTGCTGTAAGGGTTCAGGAATGCTCTTATGAGTAATTCCACAGTAGAATTTTTGTCAGCGGGGGTGAGCGTGCGCCGCCCCCACCATCCTCTTCCCAACACCTACACTACTTAAGGCTCTCTCGCCTCGCTCTACGTGTAGCTCCTTCTACTGCGTATCTGCTGTGAGCGTGCTGCGTGCGCTGCCTGCGGAGCGCGCCGATGGCCATCTTTTCGCTTGCGCGCGGACGCGCGATGTCCACTGGTTCACAGCCGCCGGCTTCGCCGGTGAGCAGCACGGCCTCGAGCGCGGTGACGGCGCGAGGGGAGGACGACGTGGCGAGCGTGGACGAAGACTTCCTGAGCGCGGACGAAGACGCAGCCGTGGACGGCGTGCTCGGGCTGCCGCTCTCGCCGCCGCCGGCTATCGCCAGCGACTGGCTCGGCGGCGCGCAGCCGGTTGCTGCTGCCCCCGTGATGTCCACGACGGCCAGCGCGGCAACAACGATGACGGGGCCGCTGCTCAAGACGGAAACGGCGACGGCGACGGGCGCGACGGAGACGACAACGACGAACGGCGCGACGGCCCTGCAAGCACCGAAGACGCTCCTGGAGACCTCGGCGACGCTGGCGACGATGCTGTCGGCCCCGTGACCGGCTGCGACGGCTCTACTGGCCCCGTGGCCGACTCAGGAGACGGACGCTGCGCTTTTGACGGCCACGACGACCACGAAGACGATGCCGACCGCGACGCCAACCTCGCCAACCTCGCCAACAACAGCGCCGGCCCAGACCACCTCGACCAAGCTCTCGCCGACCGCTCCGCCTCCTCGCGTCCCCAACCGCCTCGTCCACGCTCAGAGCTGCCAGGACGAGCGAGCCCGACGGCTCACGTCCCGCAACCGTGCCCACCAACCGGAATGCAACGGCAGCTACGGCTGCTACAGCCATGCTTGTACCGCAAATGGCTACACTCTCGGTGTTTGCCCACAATGCGACCACGTTCGCCTGCATCAAGTGCACGTACACGGCGACGCAATTTGCTGACCTGCGCGACCACCGCCGCCGAGAGCATCGCGGGACAGCTTTCACGGACGTATTCCACGGCGGATGCGCCTGTGCTGCGTCGTTTGCTCACCGAGCAGCGGCGACGAGACACAGCCTCCACTGTGGAACTGCGCCCAGCACTCAGGCAGCTCCGCTTCCGCCGCAGTCACCTGCTCCAGCAGACACACAGGCGGCTGGTGGGGGTCAGCGGTGACACGCCGCAGTCCTCCACCAGACTCAGCCACCACCACTAGTTCCTTGCGCTTGGGTCGTGTGCGTCGTGCTCTACACAGACTTGCAGGTACTCCAGCAGTTGACGAGCCCATGACTGGGCCTGATGAACATCTCAGTGGATTTAAACGCCGGCGCCTCGAACCGCCGGCCTTGTCGAGCATCGACACCGACGTTGACATGGAGTTGACCGTCACGGCGCCCACGGCGGCTTCCTGCGCCGAATGCAGGCCTACCAGCCGGGGCCCGCAGTCGAGGATATGGATACACTTTCTGAGCCAGCACCAGCGACCTCGACATCGACTACCCGCTGCCCGCGACGACCCCACCGACCGGCTCGCCGCCTGCTACCCCTCTGGCGCGCAGATCGCAGCTCCCGACCCGCCGAATCGAGCACCACGGATGGCCGTGCCGGCGTCAACGGACGGGACTTGATACTGCACTTCGATGGAGCTTGCCGCCGCCGCTCAGCAACAGCCGATGCAGCTGCCGGCGCTGGAGCCGCGTTATTTGACCCCGACCAACGCTGCCACTGGACGATAGCGCGCTACCTTAGTAGCAAGACTCACACCAACAATACGGCTGAATACAACGCCCTCATTGAGGGTCTCAACGGCGCACTGCAGCATGATGCCCGACGACTTGTGGTGAAAGGTGATAGCGCTCTGGTTCTGGAGCAAGTACGCGGCAGATACGCGTGTAATAACTCGCGGCTGCGCAAGCTGCGCAACAAGGTGCGGCAGCTCCTCCGCCAGCTCGACTCCTACGAGCTCCAGCATGTCGACCGCCTGGAGAAGCAAGCGGACGGACTTGCGAACCGCGCCC
>JAAVTH010000284.1:0-42048 GCA_011947325.1 Phytophthora macrochlamydospora
AGTACACACTGCCGATATAGTGGGCTGTTGAAATGAAAATCAGAAAAAACTTGACGAGTTCAAACGCGCTTAGCAGCACGGCATTCCCACGCAGAAAACGTTCTTGGATCTCGGTGTGGACTTCCTGCAGCAGCTCACCTATCTGTAGGCAACGCAAAGACGTGGTAATCGAGCTGCAGTCATACCAAATGGGTCACCACGGTAGTACAGCGGAAGCATCCCAAGAACATCTTGCCATCTGTGACCGCTTTCACGATAGTGGTCTTTGATGGCCTCTGGATCGAGTACAACTTCACCAAATTCTATATAACCCAGATGTCCAAACTTTAAGAACAAGTCAATGAACAGAAAAACATCCAGGATATAGTCGATTCCCGTAAGCCATGCCAGCATATCGGCATCAGGAAAAGGAAGAAACGCCAGACGAAAAATAATCACATAGAAGTTGTACACAAGTATCGCTCCAACTCCACGGTGCCACCAGCGCGCAAAGGTAGATGTCGGATCTAACACATGCGCACCGCGTTTCTCCAGCTTTGATTTACTGCTGTCCACGTAAAGTGAAGTACACGTCCCCAGAACCCGCACGAGCTTTTGTTACTCTTTCCTTGAAAATTATTGCGATGAGCAGCCACTAACCGCTCAGTGCTCTCTCTGAGCTCTTTTTTCTCGCTCGGAGCCGTGAGACATAGTGCGGGAAGCGTGACGCCAAAATCAAAAAATCCCGACGGCGAATAATTGCTACACGAGCGCTCGATACTACACGTATACTTACCTCGTAGACCTTTGTGATATCGGACAAGCTTTCTTGGCCAAAGAAATCGTGCTGTTTCAGAATACAAATCGGAACCGGAGCGGCCTTAGCACCCGCGCCGTCCCGCAGCGCACCAACAACCAATTTCAGACTCCCATAGCGCACTAGCCTCGGACGACGCGCACCAAGCGATTCTACCGGTAACCGTTCGACATGAGGATCATTCGGTGTCGAGAAACATTCTTCTTCTTCTGAAGGCTGCAGCTGTAGAGGCTGGGTATGGGGGCCCATCTCTTGAACGGTATTCTGCATTTTACTCGGCGAATGACTTCCGTTGAAAGAGGACGCCGTAAACTTTCTTGCCAACGCTGCTGTAGCCGCAACATGAATCGAGTTCCTTGTCCTTCGCGCTGCGGAGGCAACCTTAGATTGAATTTCGATTTCCATAGGAACCGGTGGCAACAGGCATTCAACTTCGCCACTGAGGATCACAAAAACTCAGTGGCCAAATGACCTTCCCTGGTAACGGTCACATTTCTAAGGAAGTGATCGCAGGTAACAACTAGCGTCAGTTGCTGCATGAAGAGTGCAGCATCGCTATTTAAACCAGACCCACGGAGTCCCGATCCTTCAATGAAAAGAGTGCAGTGCCGCAAGTCAGCTTCATACAATTGGGTAGTCACAGCACGACGGAGAGAGCGTGGTAAATGATCCAGTAACTCGAGGTCGCCAACTGCGCTGCCGTTCAGTTTCCATTTGGCCTCGTAGTAGCTTCGAACAGTTCGCTTGGTCGCGTCGGACACAGAGGTCATGCTACGACACATCAACAGCACGTTAATTCCTTCTGCACGGTCACCGCGGATTGTCGACAGCACATTCAGTTGAGCAAGCACACTTGACAAGGCACAACTTGTAATATAGCAAATATTAGCACCGAAGAAAATCCACAGCGCGTCCACAAAGCATTCGCGCGTTGAAAATGCGACGATGTCGCCAAATCCAACGGTGGAGAGAACCACAATGCTCCACAGCATTGAACGAAGATATGGAGCATCGATGTCAAAGCTGCTGCGGTCGTACATGTACCACGTGCAGTTATCAAATCGGCTCGCATTGTCGAGGCATTCAGGAAGAGAAACTGAGTTGGGCGCCACGCCACTGACTGGCAAGCCACCTTCAAATGATGTTCTGTCCGCGACTGCGAAGAAGATGCAGGCTGCCGCATGAGCCATCGCGGTGCAAAACACCACTACATCTGCGAGAAGCCGAAACGCTGGACCATAGCCACGCCTTGCTAGCACCTCGTGCATTTTCCCACGTAATTTTCGCACACGAAATAAACGAAACAAGCGCAATCCCCTCAAGACGTATACGTAGCGCCTGCTAAAGAGCTCTTTGGGCAGGACGTCCCAAATCAGTGCAGCAGGTACGAGCGCGAAGATCTCAAGAACAAGACTCTCATGCTGCAAATACAGTTGAAAAATCTGTGGACTTCGCATCGCTAGGACGGAGCGAGGCGTATCCACGTGTCCAATTGATGCGTGCACATCGCCTGTTCGAGCTGCTGCACTTAGGAATTCACAATTATTTTCGACAACAGGATACGGCCGAACGAAATATCGCGCCCTTAGCCATAGATCAGCGTAGAAAAACATTTCCACGATTAGTGCGGTCAGGAAAATAGCGATTTGAAAGTCGCTTGGCGTTGTTTCGTCACTTGTAGCTCTCGCAAAGCCGTTTGAAAGACCGAAACTACGTTGAAAGGCAATGTGGTAGGGTACCTCAGCGAGTAGGTACAGCATCAGAATGCACTCAGCTAGTGCCCAATCTCGTCTGAACTTCGAGCCGGGCATCCTCCATGCCGGAACCGTTGACATTAAAACCAAGGTGGACGACAAGCTCTGTTCAGAGGCGGCGACGGAAGCGGCGGCAGAAATAGCGGCGGCAGCGGTATGCAACTTGCGAGCCTCGATCGCTTGAAGAAGGAGACTGCCATGACCAAAAACCTTGGATTGCCGCGCTTGCTTCTTCATCGACGTCACCGAATCCACACGGGCTTCAGACTCGTTCTTAATAGTGTTTGTTCTGTCATCAACAGTCGTACTACTAGTAGTCTTCGTACCGAACTGCTGTAGCAGCAATGACGCATAAACTAACTTGGAAAAGTGTTTTGCTAATGCAGCCTTGAATGACTTAGTGGGCAAGTACCACACCTCGCAAAACGTTGCCGCTTCAAGCCGACTTCGAGCGACATGGCGTTCAAACAATGCGTACTCAGCGTAGGCATCTCCGGCCATAATTCGACCAATGACTGCTTCACGGACATCGATCAATCTTACTTCACCACTGGCGACGATAAACATTTCATCAGTTTCTCCAGGTTGCAGTAATACCTGCCCTGGCGCATATACGTCTCGTACCAAGGCCCCCATTACGGTGCGCAAGAAGGCGCCTTTTCTGCGTTTGAACATTGTCAATTGGCCAAGCGACTTGTAGCGCACGTAGTGGGAGCACTGTGTGCGATAATGGGGCGGCAAAGCGGCTAAGATGAGTTGTTCTTCGACCCCATTCCGCGTTTGTTGCATGTACTGAAAATATGTGTCCACCGACGCCACAAGTGCGGATGGGGCATTTCGAGCTTCCAGAAACTGCACAATAACGGCGGGTCCATTATAAGGCAAGCATCCTCCAAAGCCAAAGTCTCAAGCAAACTCACCTGAAGTGCCTGGGCCAAACGTGTGCTGATATTGCTCGTAAGGTTGGCATCTTTGTGTGTGAAGTAAAAGTATAAGCCGTCAAAATTGCCGTGACCCAAAGCCCAGCAAAAATTGGACAAAAACCCTGTAGCCTGTCTCGACAAGCGTGACGGGTATGAGATCTCCTTGGCCCAGAGTTACTACTGTCTTGCAAGCCCAATACAGTGTGCGAACATACTGCCGCAAATGTGAGCCGTTTTCTAGATGATCTCGCAGCACCCAGCAACCAGGAGAAGCCATCGAATGTGCTGCACATTTTGTAAATTCCAATCCGCACTCTACATGTGCTATCAGCATATATCCTGCAGCCGCAAAATGGCAAAAATACATTCCATACAGAAAAAGTATCGTGATGTTGGCGACCGTGCCCGATGCCAAATTTTGTGGTATGCCTCCAGCTGTAACAGCTAGCTGCCCACCCACCCGGCCCCTTGCAGATACTAAACGGAAGAGTCCGAATATATGGAGGAGATTAAGGTGCCGCCCACTAAATGCCACGAGAAACAGGATCTCCCACGGTATACAGTAGCTCGCCGAAATTGTCCACGTGAAGAGGCTAGCAGAGCGTGAAGATCTCTTGTCGCTGCTTCCTTTAGGGTGTTGGGGACTCTCGTTGAATGTTCCGAGTTCATCCTGTTGTTTTTGTTGCGGTAGGAGGGGTGGAGATAGTTCCAATTTACTTGTTTCGCGACTTAACAAGCGTCTTGTCCCCTCTATCAGTTCTTCACGCGAGCTCCAAATGCGTAATACGCTGGCGGCCACATCCGCAATTGTAAACATCACCAGCCCCGTGTACCATTGATCACGACCATCTTGGTACGGATCGAAAAAGAATCCTACGCGGAGTGGGGTGCTCAATAAGACGTAAACCAAATCCAGGAAACTTGCGAGTGCTAATACATTTCCACGAGTAAACCACTTCAGTCGAACCAGAAACCATCGGCTCAACCGCTGTCCGACAACCACCGCTGGTCTCGGCCGCCGTCGCTGTTTGCGCTCACTTTGCAAGCCAACATTTCTAACCGCGTTGCTGGCAAACATCTTGGGTAGTACTTGAGAAGCACGAGACCAACCCTGAGGAAGAGTGAACAGCGAAGTCCGTCGGGGGCAGAAAGATTCGACAACCCCAGTTGCTCAGCATTCCGTACGATCGCCTGCTCCTTGACGTCCTGTCCTGGGAGGCGCGGTAAGATAACGCCACTCACTGCATGATCTCGAAACTCCGACAACCGGGGCCACTCTCGTTTCACCATCGCAACATCCAGCACCTAGATGCTTCCGTAATGAAGGCCTGGCTACGGAGGTAGGGAGAAAGAGCACACCAGGATGGCCGCAAGCAGTCGTCAACCGCAGAGGAGACCGCTATTTTAAATGTGGGGAATTGAATCCAGTCCGTTTCGCCTTCTCGTTTGCCGCTTCAACAACAAAAACTTGTTTGGAGCCTTTTAAAGCAAAGTAGTTGCTCCAGGTGCAGTACGTGTTAGAAGTAGACGAGAGCTGCGGTGATATCATCAACCACATCCTCTTCAGCATCCCACCGATCACATGCTTCTTCTACTAGTGCTGTGCACGCCGCCTGCGCTGACATCCCCGACTTGGCGATACACTTGGCCACAAACTCAATGCATTCGTCGGTCGTCATAAACTCCCAAATGCCGTCACTAGCAAGCACCGCAAATGCCGACGGGCAGGATCCGTTTTTCCTGTCGATACTGTCGCTGAAGGGCAGCTTGTCTACAATCGTCACGTCCGGCTCTGCTGTTACCCCCACCGTCTTGGCGACAGAATCGCCAAAAGAACGCGACATCGCCAGCCCTGGCATATCTACGTCCTGCAGCCAAACTCGATATGACCCCCATTCAAACACGCGGCCATTGTTCCGCTCGATCCGAGAGCGTTCCTCCTCCACATCCGGCTTGTGGTCTCTCGTCTCGCAGTGCAAGACGTAGGTTTGATCATCGTCCGAATATCGCGCGACGATAGCGCGACTGTCCCCAATATTGGCAATAAATACATCCTTCTCTCGCACCAGCATGCCCACCGCCGTCGTGCCGCTCACACTGATGTCGATGCTCTCTGCAGTCAGTCTGTCCACCATAGCGCGCGCTGCCTTCTGAAACATCTCCGATATGCCATCGCACGTGACGCTGGCCCTCCTCGTCATTCCATTGCTACCTCCACGGACGGCTCTAGGGATCAGCTCGGAATACGCCTCTGCCAGAGCGCAATGGTATTGTTCTCTGACAAAATGACTCACAAAGCCCCCTGCGGACCGTGTCCGTCAAACACCGAGAAGAAGGTGGCGTTCTTGTCCTCTGCCAGTGCATCGCAAACGCAGAAGCTGTCCTGGTTCTCTTTCCGTCGCCGCAGCGGGTCGTTGCCAGCTCTACAATGAGCTCCCCACTCCAGCCGTCCGTTGAGGGACCTGTAGCCTCCTTCTCGCACTCCTGTAAATTCTGGCAGCTCCACTCGCTCGTTGTCCAGCGCTTCGCCCGGGACGCCTCCCCGTAGACCAGCAGCGGCGTCTGTGCGGCCTTCGCAGTGGGCCTGGTCGCCTCTGCACTGATCTCCTTGGCCGATAAAGGCTGCAACGCAACGACGGAAGGGACGTCGCTCGGATCCAGCAGCAGCGTCGTTTTGGTGCGCGAGAGGCGGCGCGTGTCTGAGGGTGGCGGCGCGTCCTGGCCGGGCAGCAGCAGGTCTGCGGGGCGCATATTAAAGACTGCGTCAGCAACGATCGAGGATTACGGGTGCCAGAGAGCGAGTTGCCGGGCGAGAGAAGCGTACCGTCGTCGAGACAGACTTTGGTGAGGATGCAGCCCATGCGAGCGGAGTGGGGGCGGCCTGCGCTGCCGTCGAGAGCGCGCGAGAAGTGCTCGAGTCGTGTGTCGAATTTGCTCCTGAAACGACTTGGCACAAAATAGTCGCGCTTTTTTTGGAAGCCTGCTGGATATTGACGCAGCGAGCTCCTGCCATTTCGCTTTACTTACAGACGCATGAACACTGCCGAGACCCTCATGGGCAGAGTGGCAATACCGGACTACACCCTACCTACCCGGTTTTAAATGTTGGAAGGCACGAACTCGAAGCACTTGCGCGTGTTGACGGCGCTCATCGGGAACGGCGCAACGGCGGCTGGCGGGTACATGCTCATGTAGGTCTCGTCGGTGGGCGGCAGCAGGCAGCCGATCCAGTCCAGCGGCTCGGCCTGGTCACCGCCGTTGCCGTGACTGGGCTCGTAGCTCCTGCCGTAGACGTCTAGCGGCGCAGTCAAGCCGCCGTAGAAGCGCCTCGGCTGGCGGAGATCGCCGTCCTTGAGCATCAGCAGGTCGGAGGAGTCCGTGGGCGACGGGAACGGCAGTCGGCGAGCAGGGTCACCCAGCAGCATCGGCGGAGGGCTCGCCATCGGGTGCGGGGCCGGCAGCATCATCCCGCGCGGCCTCTTCCAGTAGGGCATGGCCGACGCCCGCGCGGCGCGCGGCGGCGATAGGGTCGAGCGGTAGCGAGGCGGGCTCGAGTGCAGCGACTTTTTGCGCGTGATTTGCCAGGCCAGCTCCGGCCGGTCCCGCAGGAAGAAGTCGTTCGAGAAGGTGCAGACGACAGCCTTGGACTTGGTCCACTTGCGGAAGTTGAAGTAGTTGAGCTGCCGCTGGAAGCTCGTGTACTTGCAGTGCTTGAAGTACTTGGGCAGCACGG
Organism: Phytophthora macrochlamydospora; assembly: GCA_011947325.1. NCBI lineage: Eukaryota > Oomycota > Peronosporomycetes > Peronosporales > Peronosporaceae > Phytophthora > Phytophthora macrochlamydospora. The sequence goes on from JAAVTH010000284.1 coordinate 7,207, forward strand.
AGGCCATCATCTCGTCCATGTCGTGAATCTCGAAGGCGCAGCCGTTGGGCGTCCAGCGCAGCACGGCGGCGTCCTCGTCCTCGAGCATGCGGCGCAGGTTCTTGAGGAACGGCGCCACCTCTCGCGGCGCGGCGTCCTTGCTGGCGGTGGCGGGATTGGTCTTCATGGCGGGCGCTGCGTTGAGCGGTGGTGGTGGTGGTGGTGGTGTGGTGTGGCGTCGACTGCGTGACAATGTCGGCGACTTGCCCTGGACGGCGCAAAAGTAAAGCTGAGCCGCGCCTCCGAGCCAGGATCGTCGCTCTGGGGAGCCCTGGATGCCCTCCACTGCGCTGGCTACACTCGCTCTCGGCTGAAGCCCATCAGCGCGCTGCTGACTCGCACGCTGGCTGGAGTGGCACGAGGGTCTGCGGGCTGGCGGCGGCGCCCCAAGAGCGGGGGATGCAGGTCAGGTGTTGCCGTGGAAGGCCCGCTTCAACTTGCAGCTCCAGTCCCACCTCACCGCTGGCTTGCTAGCGAGGCGTCCCGCGCGCTGATGCCCAGCGGCGCTACCGCGGGAGCTGCGAGGCCTAGTAGCAGAGCTCGACCGCCGGGTTCCGCTTGTTTCGCGCATTCGACGTTCCAGAAAAGCCAGAGACGAGGAAGCAAGCGGTCGAGGCGGTCGCCCTCGCTATGGCTCGCGTTGATTGCCCGACATCCGGTCCGCAGCGAGTCATCCGCGGTCGCGGCATCGTAGGAACATCGAACGTTGGCCCGCAGGCGTCTTATTCGTCTGGGGCTCAGCGGCGCTGTTGGCGCTTCTTACACCGGGCAGGCAACATGTAGCTCGGAGGGAGAATCCCTTCCCGCGTGCCTGATCGCCGCTGGTGGCCGCAGCCTGCTCGCACCGAGCACTCTCGCCACCCAAAACGCTCTCTCGGGACAAATCAAGCGCGGCCCGGATACCGGCGACGGCGTCAAACAGCAGGTTGAAGTCCACTTCAACTTCAGATTCGGTCATCATGGCTTTATATTTTACTAATTCTGATACAGCCCAAAGCGAGCTACGCAGCCGTCGATGTCGATCTCGCGGCCGCTGCGGGCGGCGCAGGCGTCTTCACCATATAGACTTGCTTGACCTGCTTGGGCCTCGTTTTCGTAGAGGCGGCCGGTGTCGCTGTCTCCTTCGTCGTAGCTGCTGCAGCATCGCCGACCCCGGTCCTCTCCACGGTGCGATTGGGCCGCTTGGGGTTGCCTGCTTTCTCCTCTCGACCCCGGATCGTCGCTCCACCCAAGCTTTCCGCTTCGTGTCGGCTGGAGGTACCGTCGACTTTGAAGACTGTGGACGCTTCTTCGACATTGGCGACTCCACAGCAGGCTCCCCAGCGACTTGCTCCGTGGGCTTCGTAGGGCTGGAAGTGGAGTTGCTTCCCAACAACTTGTCCATCTTGTCGACCGCCCCGCCAGTCTTCTTGCCAGTATCGCCAGCTCGGTCCTCACGAGGCTTTGAGACCTTTTGTTTTCTAACGCGAGCCTTCCTGACAGCAGTATCACCATCGACAGAAGCATCTGCCATATGACTCTCCGGCACAACGTTCTCAGTTGTGGGCTTTGACACGCTCTTCGCGACCGAACGAGGCTTCTTCATTGGACCATGCCCTGATCGCCCTTTCAGGTCGGTGGTAGTAGTTATTACGTTCGCGTTCGCCGCAGCATTCGGAGCCACCGTTTTTGTCGGAAAGTGAGAGGAATCGACATTCTCCTGCGCCCCTTCTCCTTTGCTCTGCTCATTACACCGTGGTCTCCATTTACCCTTCGCGGCTTGCTGCTTCTGCGGTTGTGCAACCTCTTCTGACTTCAGCCGCTGCTGGAGGTGTTTCTTCTCCGACAAAACAGCACGCCGCGACCTGGCAGCCTCAAAAGCAACACCCTCAGACCCTTCCTGCTCACCATCGACGACTACGACACCTGCAGCAGCTCCACCCGCACGCGCGTTAAGGCGTGCGACTTCAGTCGTGGCCAGTTTCGGTTGTTGCACACCAAGCTCACAATTTGCTTGGCTTTCAGATGCAGGTCGATCTTGTGCGTCTTTCGCGTGTTCGTCTTCACGTTTTCTCTCCCTACAAGCTCGTTTGTCGCGTCCCGTATTGTTTGTTGTCTCCATCGTTCGCAGGAAGTCGCGTTTGGCTGTGGTATTCTTTGCTTTCGCAGAAGAACCTTCAACAGACTTTTTCCCCTTGGGGTTTTGACGCCGCTTTTGTCGCGGATGGGTATCAGGTTGAGCACCATTCCACGTAGAGTTTTCATCGGCATTGCCTTGCTTTGATGTGACAGCTTCGTTACGCCTGGAAGATGTTTCTTTGAACATTGTAGTATCCTCACCTGCGTGTCCAGAATTGTCCATCGTCTCCTTGAGTTTTGCATTCTCCACTCGCGTGTCTGACGCATTTTCCGCACCGATAGATGCACGAGTCTGTGCTCGTGTCCGACCTGAAGCCGGCTTGTCTTGTCGACCACTTGCCGATCGCTTGACTGGTGGGGTAATTTCCTCAGCGTTAATCATTCCACCGGTCTTAGGGTCGAACAGCAATTTTGGCCGTTTCAACAATTGAACTTGCTGCTCAGGACTGGGACTGCTATTGCCGGATGAGCTTGACAACGGCTCCCTGTTGCTCGCGGCTGCTGGAGCAATCGGCGCTGACGGGACCTTTTGTTCAGTCTTGAACCACGCCAGACTGGTCGGAGATGCCGGTTCTTGAGCCCATCCAAACCTGTGACCAATTGGGGACACATTTCGCCAGCCCGGTTCGGCCGCTGCTGGACTTGCCGACGGTGGAGAAAGCAACGTCCGAGGTGAAAGCACAGAATCAAGGACTTCCGGACCACACGACGATACCGGCGACGACGATCGTGCATCATGACGAAGCATTGGGCTTCTGCTCCAGTCCATTCGGTGCGGAGTGTGGCTCAGTACGTGATCTCCCGCCGTGACCATGTCAAACCGCACATCACTGCTGCTAAAGTGCGTGTGATTGTCGTTGGGAATCGGTGACACCGTGCGATTGTGGCCGAACGAGCTCAATCGAGGTGCACGTTCATTCCCACCGTCGTCCTGGGGGAGCAGGACCACCGTTCATCGCCATCCCGACCATAACGATTCCTAGACCAATAATCATTTTCACCTCTCGCGTAGCGGTCCCTCGACCACCGATCATCATCCTCGGGCAGCGATCGCGAGACCAACGATCGTTATTGTCCTTCGGGTTGCGGTCGTGGGACCAGCGGTCGTCATGCATTGGCCGACGCATCTCTTCGTGCTCGTTGAAATGAGCCCATCGCCCCGTCGCCCTTCCGGGGCTGCTGCTGCGGCCCTATCGATGGTGACGGTCTCTCACCAGCGGGGGCGTGACCGTGATGCAGTTGAGCCTCCCCGGCTGCTTCCTTGAGGTCGGGGAACTCGCGCTCCATCTGTCGCTGGCATCGAATGGCACTCTGCACGATGTCATGCTCCACTTCATCGTCTCCCCAGCGTCCAGAACTCTGGGCAGCAACTGCGGTAGTAGCAACGGCACTCGTGTGCAAATGCTCCGCCACACTCTCGGGCGTCCACGCCTGATCGGGCGCAGGTCCTGCTATGTCCACATCTGCGGCGTGGTCGTTACATTCACTCTTCTTGTCGGCTTCCTGCTCTTCGGCAGGCTTCTCCGTCAATACGGCGGCGTTCGTGGCCCAGTTGGAGGCCGTGGGCACGAGACTCACGTGGACGTCGGCCGCCAGGTTCTCCTTGCGCAGGCTGGTCGTGTTGACGGGCGCAGGCGGCGCTGCGGTCGTGCGGCCGAGCACGAGCAGACGCCCGTTGTTGCGGGGCAGCGGGCCGGTGGCATTGTCAGGCAGAGGCTTGGTCCGCAGCGGCGCCTTGAAGACGGCGCTGAGGTTGCGACTGGAGAACTTGGGCTTGGGCTTGGCCGTGCTGGTCATTCAAGTGTCGAGGCTTGAAGGCGGTGGGTGCGCGAGATCGGGCAGGTCTCGGGCGGCGATGCGGCGTGGGGAACGCAACTGGTACTTGGCGACTCCTTGCTGCTTTTCGGTTTATGATTCTTCTTCCGTTTCTCTCCACATTCGTCTCGTGCTACAAGCCGTCTCCTGCGACAACAAGCGGTCCAACTGCAACACACAAAGGCAACAAGAGTGGCGACTGCGCATTGATCATCTAGTTAGGAGAGGCAATCGATCCCTGCGTGTCCGATAGCTCAGCAGATGAGCTGCACCTGGTTGTAGCTGGACGCGTTCGTCTTGAGCAGTCTTCGGGACTCCTCGCCGCCCTCGGCGTCGTCCAGCTCGTTCACGGCCTCGTCCGTCACGTCCATGCTGAAGCGCTTCTGCCACTGCGAGCCGTACATCCGCTGCAGATCTGCGAGCGGCAGTAGCCCGTGTGGCACCTGGAAGCACAGCGGCGTCCAGCTGTGCTCAAAGTGGAAGAACACCAGCGTCGAGACGATCCATCCCAGCACCATGTCCACCGTGTAGTGCTTGCGACCGGCGATGCACAGCACCGCGAGAATCAGCACGTACGCCATGCCGCACGCCCAGCGCATTTTCGAGGCCGCGCGTCCAGGGAAGTTGCGGTCCATCGTCCGCAGGTACAGCAGCACGGCCGAGTTGGTGAAGCACATGTGCCCCGAGAAGATGAGGTCGCCGCACGAGTTGTAATTGCCGTAGATGGGACCGACGCGCGTGATGATGTCGATCCACGTGGTCGGCGGGAAGTAATCCGGGCTGCCGGCACGGCAGTGCGGCGCCGGACCGGGCAGCGACGTCACGGACACTGTGAGCATGCGCAGGAAGTAGCAGATCGTGACATACCGGAAGAAGGACGAGACGATGCGGCATCGGTTGGGCCTGGTCATGAACACTGTCTGCAGCAGGAAGATGACGGGCACGCCGGCCGTCAGGATGTCGCTCACGGGCCGCCACTTGGAGTTGATTCCCTGCTCGGGGATGAGCATGAAGCCCAGGTCTTTCAGGGGCGTGGTCGTGGGCACGTGCAGGTAGAAGGCGATGTTGACAGAGAAGACCATAACGAGCGACATGCCGACGTAGATCTCGGCGTGGTCCATCATGCCGCGCATGTGCACGTCGGTGCGGGAGCGCACGATGCGCCGCACGTAAAAGAAAGTGGAGGCGAAGAGCAGCCAGATGCCGCCCCAAGTGGCTCGCGAGCGGTGCTCGTCGGGCTCGACGATGAATTTGAAGAAGGTGACCCAGACCATGACGCCGAGCCCGACGTCGGCCACCATGAAGAGCGCAAACAGCACGAAGCCCAGCACCTCTCGGTAGTCGACGGCGTCGCACCAGTGGCGCGGGCTGCGGCCGCCGCCCACTTGGATGGGGCTGTCCTCAGGCCAGGCCAGCGAGCTCTTGTCGTCGAGGCCCCAGGCGCCCACGGGGCCCGACATCTTGCGCTTGGTGCGGAACGGGTTGGACTGCGCGAACGGAAGGTACGACGCCATGCTGGGAGCCTGCTCTCGGAGCCTGGAGATCTGGCGGCGACGGGCTTGCTACTCGGCGCGGAGGCAGAGTCAGAGTATGGCGAATGCGGGAATAGCGAAGCCGTTGGGGGCCAGCTTGGTATAAATATAGCGCGCGGATTCATTGGCTGAAATTGCTGATTACGGCCTGCGAATTAGTGGTCTCCAGTCCCAGATTTACTAATTCGTTTCCGGTGGTTATTGACAGCTTCTTTTTTGGTGAGTCGTTGTCCATCGGGTTTTCTGTGTTAAGAGTGTAGCCATCAAAATGGATACAGGAATTAGCTTGGCCTAACCTCTGATTTACGGATGTATCAGCTGGCCTCGTCATGGCTACATCAACCTGCTTGGCGGCCTGATATCAACACCCGCTACCAACACCACGAATTGGTGCTACTCGAAGTTTTTAAATACTGGTTGGGCTCCAGGAACGCAATGGTTGAGCAACCGTTCCTGCATCGTTTTGGACGCTGCTTCATGGCTTGAGAGCACCGCCTCATTCTGCAACTTACCTTCGTCTTCGCCAATCGATGGCAGACTCCTCCCAAAGAAACCTGGCCTACTGTGTGGCAGATTGACGTGCACCCTGAATCAACTGTCGCTACACGGCGAGATGCCCAACGCACGGCAAACACGTTTGCTCGAGGAAGAGGATGGTGAAAAGATCTCATCAGGACACAGCAAAGTCCACACGCAGGGTGTTGTTCGCATGTGATCGCCATGGGAGCCGAAGGACACACAACCAACAACAGCACATTAGTGGTAAGTGCAGTGGTGTTTACACCAAGACAACTGGCCAACCGTGCTATCACGAGTTGCTCGAAATTGATATGCCCCAACTGCTAGGGAGGTCTGTCGATGCTGGCGCTGCTTGTGGTTTACTAGAAGAAGTGCTGGACAGTGTCGGCTGCGAAAGTCGGTGTTTGGTTTGGCAAGAGCAAGGGCTTTGCAAACCCTTTGCGAGGCAAGCTGGAAGACGAATCGCAGCGTGCTTGACGGTCAGTAGCAGCAAAGCGTCTGCCACTCCTCGGCTTGGGATTTTGTAGCACATGCGAACTCCACAGAAGACAAGAAATACACACGTCCTGGGGTTGTTTCCAGCCTGCAGATACAGAGCACTTCTGTAAAGCGATGCGGGTTCGACCCGGTGGCTGCTGCAGCGACGAAGCAAGGACCATAGTGACGTGACTGACATCCACGCACGGAGGGCTGCATCCCCCTCGTCGCCGCAAACGTCCACACGAACAACTTGTGGGGCCCAGCAAATTGCCTTTTATGCCCAACCGAGGGCCTGTGTTTGGAATATCAATCGTGCGGCCGATAGACAGGCACAAAACGAAGTGAAGCAGACATGGTTCTGTCAGTGCGCGCCAAGAACTTCATCCTGGGCGGCAGCCTCGCGGCCTTCGCGTCGTCGATCTTCGCTTACACGTTCTACCAGATGAGTCGGGTACGCGCCGAGCTGCCTGCGGTGATACGAGACTCGCCCTTTGACCTGCGTTCTTTTTGCTGCCGATGCAGGACGACTTTAAGGACCTGGACACCGTCAAGGTGAACGTGCATCAGAGCGGCATGAAGGTCGACGAGACCTCCAAGACCAAGTAAGAGCTGCAGAGGGTCACTAAGCGCAGAACGAGGATTTTACCGCCGGCAAGCTCCCAGGCCAAGGATGGCGGATAAGTTCCCATTCCCAGCAGAATTCAATAATTGAGGCACAAGAGATTGATTGAAAGGAGTCTGCCGTCTCGGCAAGCCGTCTGGGCTTCTAGTCGCAGCGATCTCATTGCAGCGTTATTTCTAAGTAGAGACTGCGCTCGTTACCTCGGCTTTGACGCTCTTGTGCGGTTGCTGCATCTACATTCACCGGAATGCAGCCGTCCTTTGCTCAAGGGCCTGGACACGACAGACGCAACAAGAATCGCCATTAGCACAGACAGCACTATTCGCACGCACACTCGTTCCTTCGTCCGTACCTTGGCCATCATCCGTTGCGACTTGGCTGACGTCTTGTTCTTCAGCTTCCGTAGATTCTCTCGCGTGCGGTCAGCTTGCTGCAGTTCACGTCGGGCGACGTCCAGCACGCGCTCTGCGGCCTTGTTCTTCTTGCCCGAGACTTTGGCCGACATCTGCCGCACTTTTCTCCGTGCGTTCTTGGCCGGCGGAGTCGCCTTGGACTCGGACGAGCGACGCTTGGAGCGCTTGGACAAGCTTGCGGAGTCCTTCCTGGGCGCCGACGCGCAGTTCTGCAAGAAGAGCTTGGTCACGCGGGCTGCCATCGTCGAGCGCTTTTGTGCGATTGAGGCGGTCCAGTCATATTTCTAGTCCGAATTGTGTCGACACTATTGCATGTGGACAATCAAGATGGACGTCTTGGTCTCGCCTAAAACGTTGCAAGGACACTCCAGGACGTAACGCGGCACTGGCCCGGGTGCAACACAATAGGATTAGAATTTCGCCTTTATTCTCCATCGTCTTAGAAACAAAGCACTCGCTCCAGCACGGCTGGAGCTCAGCGTCTCCTTTCGCCAACAACAAAACCATGTCCAACTGAGTCGCCAAGAGCTGTCAAGCCACTGGACGCGCTTACAGGCGGCCACCGGCGCCAGCCATCGACTCGACGAGCTGGTCCTCCTCGCGAGCGACCTTGGCACCCTTCTCCTCTACGCCGCCCTCGTGGAGCTCCATTAGACGCACCAGGTCGAACTTGGGCTTCTTAAGGATCTTGCACTTGCGGATGTACACGTTCTGCAGCGGGTAGATGCCCTGGGTGGCCTTCTCGATCTCCTTGCCGATGATCTCCGGCACGAACTTGAGGAACAGATCCTTGATGTCGCACTTGCTGGCCTCCTCCGTCATAATCGACGTCATCTTCTTACGGATGGCGCGGATCTGGGCCGACTTGGCGTACGTCGTCTTCTTGATCTGGTTCGGGCGCTTCTTGGTGAAGGCGATGCAGAAGAGACGCACCAAGTAGCCGTCCGTGGTCTTGACGTCCACGAAGGCCTCGATCAGCGTCTGCCACTTGCGGATGAGCGAGCACAGCTTGTCGCGGGTGAAGTCCATGCCGTGGAAGCCCGTCACCACCTGGTTGCCCTGGATCTCCTCGGCGCAGAGGCGGATCTTGCGGAACGACTGGTCCTCGTCCTTGTTCAGGTCGGCCAGGCAGACTTCGAACACACGGCCGCGCAGGCCCTCCGACGCGATCTTGGTGCCGGCCGTACGGTTCACCAGGGTCTTGCCGCAGTTGCGCTCCGAGAAGATGGCCGGGGCCTTGACATCGTACCAGTCCTTGCGCGAGAACGGGTCAACGCTGCAGTGCACGCAGACAACACACCATCAGGCTGCTGTTCACCCCTGTCTACTATTCCGGACGTACACTTTCTTCTTGCCGCCCTTCTTGCCCTTAGTCAGGCGTTTGTTCTTTCCTGGTTGCACGCACGCACACACGACACGACCGTCGACGTTAGCAATCCGAGCTCCTGTGCATTAGTCGAGGCTAGGCCGGCGATGTCTCCAGCAGTGGCTCGATTGGCGCTGTCTCGTGCTCTCTGATGCTCCCTTCTCTTTAGGCCGCTCCCCCACTGGAAAGCAATCCCTGCGCTGTTACTCGGTCGTCCTGTAGCTGTCCAAGCGCCTGCATTTTTAGGTGCGGCGGGAGGCTGAAGCAGAGAAGAGCAGAGAGACGACACTCGCCACCGCCGGGGACTCCACCCACGCACAGACGGGCACTCACCGACAGCCATGGTTGGTTTGCTTTACTTAAAGGCGAAATGGAAGCAGCAACACTGTGGAGCGTCGAATGGCTGGCGACGCCCGGCAGCCGCTGGCCGCCAATCATTGAGATTAAATTCGCTGCACTTGGTCCCACTATTCAAATAAAAACCTTTTTCTAGATCCAGAAAAACCGGTTTTTACGCACCGTCATGGCTAGGGTGGATTCTTAGCGCGATCTTAACTGTTAATAGTGTTAACTAACGCTTAATAACATTTTGCTTAGTAGTTAATAGTACTGAGCAATGTAGAAAAAGGCCACAGCTCGACGTTATTATTTACATTCGTGATCACACAAACACAAGCAAAGTCTAGCAGCGAGTGCAGGACGAGCGGCGACAACGACGCCATCGTCACCGTTGTCGAGCTCTTTGAAGAGGCCAAGTGAGCCACAACTGGCAGGATTTGGCTGCATTTGCGTCCCTACAAGCCCGTGCAAGATCGCGAACGAAGGCCCCACACGACTAAGGAAGTGCTGGATACGGTGTTTAAATTCTTAGCGTCACCGACTCCGTATGAATTCCAGCGCCGCGCGTCTCGTGAACTCCGTGCGAATGCGCTGTTGGAGGAGCAACAGCAGGCTCGGTCCAGAGGGGCTGGCGCTGGCGATGTGGGACGGCCCCTCGGGACCACCCTCCGTCACGGCCCCGTAAGAAAACCGTCTACGACGCGGTCGTTGGCAATGGCGGACGGGAACTGAAGCCGCGTGAATATGACTCGCTTACCATCGACGACTTCGATCTGCTACGCGTTGTTGGGCGTGGTGCCTTTGGTAAGGTGATACTAGTGCGAAGAAAAGTGCCTCAGCAACAGAAAGGTGCTCGTCTATTGAGTCCGCGGACGATGATGGCGATGGGGATGACTCCGCAGCAGATTGCGGTCGCTTCAGGAGGCGAACAAGGCAAAGTGTATGCGATGAAGGTCATCAAGAAGGCTGCTGTGTTTGCCAAGAACCAGGTGGAGCACACCAAGACAGAGCGACGTATCCTGCAAGGCGTGGATCACCCGTTCATGGTGAAGCTGCGCTACGCCTTCCAGAACGAGGCCAAGCTCTACTTCGTCATGGACTTCTACAACGGCGGAACGCTGCACTTCCACCTGCGGCGCGCCATGCACTTTGACGAGACCCGCACGCGCTTCTACGCTGCCCAGCTAGTGCTGGCCATTTCGCACCTGCACACCTACAACATCGTGTACCGAGACCTGAAGCCGGAGAACATTCTGCTGGACGACAAGGGATTCATCGCCTTGACGGACTTTGGTCTCTCGCACGACCACTTCGACAGTAAGGACGGCATGCAGACGTTCTGCGGTACGCCCGAGTACATTGCGCCCGAGCTGATCCGTCGTGTGCCCTACGGCAAAGCCGTGGACTACTGGTCGCTCGGTGTCCTCATCTTCGAGATGCTGGCGGGTTACACGCCGTTCTACCACGCCAACCGCAAGCGCAACTTCCAGAACATCGTCAAACTCCCACTGCGGTTCCCGTCCGAGTTTTCCGACGATGCTCGATCCCTGCTGCGTGGTCTGATCTGCCGCAACCCAGCCAAGCGACTCGGCTCCGGTCCGTGCGGCGCCCAAGAGATCATGGACCACCCTTTCTTCAACAGCGTGGACTGGGAAAAACTGTATAAGCGGGAGGTGCCCGTGCCATTCCGACCGGTGGTCAAGTCGGACGGCGAGGTGAACAATGTGCCCGAGTTCTTCGAGCGGCACGAAGAGATAGACTCGGTGGCATCGGACACGCGAATCGGCAACAGCCATGTTTACTCAGGGCTCTCGTACACGAAGTCATGCAGTCTCTAAGGAGCGAAAGAGAATTTGTGGCACAGCGAGATAGAAAGTAGTGGGAACTCTTACGAATAAGTATGACGGTCATCGCAGTTATGTATTTATTTTCATTTGGAGCCTGGTGGAAACAGGAAACCTCAGCACTGCCAGAACACGAACTCAAACATATTTGCGAACACCCCTTGTTGCCCAGCTTCAGTCGGCTTCGTCAAAGCCAGACAAGGACTCCAAAAGGAGTTCAAAATCCTCGTCATCGAGGTCAAACGCCGTTTCTTCATCTTCTTCAACCTCTTCCTCGCCATCGTCACGCTCGGTCGGCGCAGGTGGAGTAGCATAAACTGGCAACCCCTTTCGATTTTTGTTGCCACAGTTGTTGCGGATGAACGACAATTTCTCGACACTTGGAACACTCAGTCGATTTCGTAGCTTGGTATGGGTCAAGCCTTGAATACTCCACAGACGTTCACTTGCTGCTGAAGATGTGGGGCTGCTCAAAACATGTTGCGCAAAACGCTTGACAGGAGACCGCGAGAAAACATTATTTCTAATCCACCAGTCAAGAGGTGGTTTAGAGCTGTTAGCTTTCCAAGTGTCCACGTCCCAGTCATCTTTCGCGCCTACCAACTCCATTAGAGCGTTCTCAAACACCTCTTCTGTCACTTGAGCGTTAGCAACATGCCCAGTGCGTTTTGCCAGTTTCACAGCGTCATCGACGACTTTGTCAACACTAATGCCTTCGAAGGTCGCGAAAGCTGAAAGACTCTTGCTTGGATCCAGTAAATAGGCGATGCTGGTGATACTGGATCGGGAACAAACGAAGTCCCAGCGTTTTGAGATCGCATCCCGGATTTTAGGCTGAACGGTTCTGTCGTGGAGTCCATGAAGGTCTTCTTTGTACTCAGGGGAGCGCATGAGACGATCAAACTCATGCAATATCATCGAATTTGAGCACAGATCAGATTCGAGAGCGGCGAGTGAACGCGTGATCGGGGCTGTGAGTCTCTGAACAACCCACGCGTTAGTCCAAAACGTGGAACTGGGTCTCACGATATCTTGGATCTTCTCCAACTTCGCTTTGTTCTCAGCAGTATCCTCGTAGTTTCGCATCAACTGCGAATTTGTGAACGCTGTAGTTAGCGGCGATTTATTGCTAAGCACACTTCGAATGCACTTCTCCTGCGAATACCATCTTGTTGCGACCGGCAGTGCTAGCTCTCGAATCTTCTTCTTGCCCACCCTCTGAAAGTGCATCCTGTTCTTCCTAACTCCAGCCAAAAGCAGATTTCGAGCACGCACAAACTTCGTTACTTTCAGCGCTTGTTGTAGTACTTCTTTCAGCAATGGTAACTTGTAAATATCCTTGAGCAGCAAATTCATCGCATGGGCAGCACACCCACTGTAAACAACGTTTGGGCGCCTCGCCTCCACCAGTTTCCCAGCTAATCTCATGTTCGGCGCATTGTCAGAGACAACGGAAGTCACCTTTCCTATTCCAGCCAACTCTTCAACTTCACCAATAACTCGCAGGATTTCTTCAGCCATAAATTCTCCGGTGTGATTGGCAGAACCAGTCGTCCCTGACGACCACATCATTGGCCTCATCTTCGGCGATGTCAGGACGTAGTTGACAATGCTCTCACGACATGTGTTCGTCCAGCCATCGGTAACCAAAGTAAGGCGTTTTTGTGGCTTGAGAATCTCTGCCAGTTCAGAACGTTCTACTTGGTATACCTCATTCAGCAAACTCGTCGCAAGGGCACGACGTGTAGGCAGTCGGAAGGCCGGGTTACAACGAGTAAACGCGCTTTGCAAATGGGGGTTTTCGATGGCTCGGAAAGGTATCCCAGCCGTATAAAACCCTCTAGCAAGCTCAACATGAACCTCGTGGATCTCGGTGTCACTCAAAACCGGGGTCTGGTGGGTCGATGAGCCGTAGCTGGTTCTGCGGGACTTAACCGGAGAAAACATGGCTCCGCCATTGGAGGAACGGCGTTTACCCTTCTTCAGCTTCGCGATACGGGTGCTGTGTTTCGCTTTCACGTCCGTCGGTATTGAATCACAACTCTCGAAGTGACGGACTAAGTCTCGAGTGAGTTGGGCACTGTTAACACGCCACGTTCTGCAGTGGGGGCATAAAACATCAGGATGTGGTTTGTCAGGGCCTCGCTGGTGCACGATGGTGAATTCATCCCACAGCTGATCTTGCTTGCGGCCCGTCATTGGGACGGAGTCGAGGAAGACTTCGATGTGTGCTTGATGACTGGTAGTTGTGAGACGAACTTGAGCTTGGACTTAGTAGCTTCGAGGCAAATTGCGTTGTGGGAGAACCAAGCGCGTTCGTGATTTGATTTCCGCGCCAAGATTCTTGGGTGCCCTTTCAGGTTTTGGATTTCGCGCCGATATTGCCAAGATCTCTTTTGGCGCGAAATCCAAAACAGCGCGAGGAACGAGATAGCTCGTTGCTGAAGGAGGCAGCAGAGGGACTTGTTGGGATGGCAGAGATTCATGACCTGTTTAGCAGCATCAATACCACGTTAGAATGTTTTAAGGTGCAATACAAAAGTGTAAATTCGTACCAATCCAGTTCCGCAGGCAAGTTGCTGTACGGCACAAGAATCTTGGTCACACCAGTAGTAGTTGCTGCTTGAAGGGGCTCGTGTCGAAAATTGGCACATTCTTGGTGGCGAAGTTCGCCAAGTTCTTGGACACTATGATCACCAGTAACTAGGCCCATGAATACATCGGCATTAATATCGGCTGTGCCAGACACAACAACTACGTCGACATGTGCATAGCAGCATCAGCCGCTGACAAGTACATTTTGCCATTCGGTATGCAGGTTCTCCGCGAGCATTCAACGACACTCCGATGATACCATCTTGCGATGGTACTACTAGGTCGCCACCACAAAAGCAGCATGTAGGTCGTGGAAATCATGGGGACGCCAAAGCGTTGAGCCGGTCCCAGTGCAACATTCGCTCCCGGATCTGCACGAAAGCTGCGTCAAATTCATACAATTTATCACCACCAGCTTATTCTTGCGCGCATCGCCCACAAACAGCGTGTAATTGTTGACTGCACCGAACGTCGTGTATTCCAGCAACACACCACTGTACTTCCCCCAACATGAACCGCCTGGGTCAGCGTGGCATTGAAGCCGTTGTCAGTGAAGCTCTTGAGAGGCGTGGTTCTGACTTGCCGTCTTGTTCAATTTGGCAGCAGCCCACTATCGAGCGAGCAGCAACGTCAGGACCGACAGAATTCTCAACAGCATGCATAGGATGATCGAAGTGATGACGGCGGGCTCAGCGGGCGCCAGCAGCGGCGCACTCACGGCAAATACCATCGCCACCAACGGAGACAGCATAGAAATCCAAAATTACAATATCAGCCATATCTCACAGTCTTTTCTTTGCGCGCCCTTTCGTTTTTAGTATTTCATAGTAATTTTTAGATGTTATTAAAGGTGTTAATACTACAATATGTTAATAACTGTTAATAGTAATTCTTAGGGTAAGGATCCACCCTAGTCATGGCAAGCGCGCGAGGATGGCGTCCGAGATCCTCCCAGGACGGGCGCTTCGAGGGCCCCACAAGCACGCCGCAGTCTCTCAAGCGCCGGTAGGAGGCAGCACAGAGACGAAATGGCGTCGCATTGAACTTCGCAGCTTCTTGGGTGTTTATTTCCTACAGCGCGAGCAGCATCCTGGGAACGACATCAGTGACGAAGACGCGACGTTCCTGTGCATCGACATCGAGTACTGCCTGTACGGCGAAGGCATGTGCTACCAGCTGCTGCGGTTTCCGGTGTTTACTAGCGAAGAGCGCGAGGCGTGCATCGAGTGGATGAGATAGTTGCTGCTGCTCGAGATCAGTGAGAGCTGGTTGCGGCAGCGATGAAGGTTGTGAGTGGTGTTCAAAAGCAACAGAATAAACTCATCAGCGCTGCACTGCGCGTGCTGCAGCCCGCTACGACAGGACTCCTGGGGGCAAGATGGACCAATCTAAAACTACAACAATCAGACTTAAAACCGAGTGTAGGAAGCAGCCAGCGGTGGCCTGGTTTGCCGCTGGTTGATGGAGGTCCGGAAGATGAAGCTCCTCGGCGTCGAGAAGCATGCATACCGGCTAGGTGAGATCAAAGGAGTCCGCTGGTACTGCGATTTCGACGGGACGGACCACGGTGAAATGACCGACACACGAGTGACTCATGTAGTGGCTCGCCGTGCGCGACTGTCGCCGCATGTAGCTTTCCGTTGCATGCTGCCTGGCTTCGATCTGACTGGCAATCGTGGTGAACGCGGCGATTACCGGTGCTATGGGTCAGGAATTTGCAAACTGCTGCCACCGCGCGAGGGATGAACCAGGAGCTCACGCAGAACTTCTCTGAAACAGCCCTCGCACGACATTGTTGCTTTTGCCTCCTAGAACAGGCCTCGGCTGGTGCCGCAGTCCAGAACGTGCATGTTCGCTAGCATGACACACAAGGAGGTTGGCAGTTGAAATGAATGGCGGCGAACCTACGCTTGATGCGGAGCACTTCTCAGCATGGACTCCCCCGGAGATCGTATATGCGGCAGTGGAACGATCGAGCCCGCGTCTTGGCTGCGCCCGATATGCAAGCGGCGGGTGTCCACAGAAGTGGAAGAGGACGAGCTTCACGCCGCGGGTAGCAACAGCATGTCAGCACGTGACACAGGCAGCGCTGCGTACCCGAGCGCTGCGGATTTTCCTATGGGCAGAATTCACGACTTCATCGGCCTGGGTACGTGCTCTCCTGCTTAGGGTGGGCGATGCGAGATCGCGCGCCAGCCTCAGGCATGTGCCTCTCAAGTGTAGTGGCAATGCATAGCTAACGAGAACAAGCTGTCGTTGTGCATATCTGTTAGTTCGCTATTCAGCAGTGCAGTACAGAGCCTGCGGGTGCCAACGCTGACGAAGCAGCAGATCATGACGGCGCCGCTGGACGTGGCACTGGCGACAGCCCGTGCAGAGCTGCTGCAGGCGCGCGAGGAGCTGGCGCAGCAGCCCGCGAGATCCTTCCAGGACGCATTCCTAGAGGCGCTTCGAGGGCCCTACGAGCAAGCCGCAGCCTCCCAAACGCCGACAGGAGGCAGAGCAGAGACGAGGTGGCGTCGCAAGGACCTTCGCAGCTTCTTAAGCGCCTATTTCCCGCAGTATGCGCAGCAGCATGAAGCCTTCGCCGCGCTCTGCGCCTCGCTAGCTCTACGAGCTGACTCGGACGTCGTGGTGGCGACGTTCGACGCCTTGAAGCGTGTGCTGGCGCGGCAGTTCTGCAGCACCAGATTGGCGGCCAAGGACCCCTTCCCGCTGGAGCCTTGTGCGGAGAATAGACCGGCGGAGAGCCGCCCCACTGTGCCTCCGCTAGCAACAGGCCCCAGCGTCCATGATAACGGCTCGAATGCTGCCGCCACACTGCCGGAGACGCGCGAATTCCAGGCCGACGTGCTCAAGAAGTCGCAGAGCTGGTTGGGACGATGGAGGACGCGCCACTTGGTGCTGCGCTGGGGGCTCCTGGAGATGCACAAGCGCACTCTGGCCGTGAGGTCTTTCCGCCACGCGCATTCATCGGCGAGCAGCGCTAGCACCACAGCGAACAGCGAAGACTCTGTTTCGACTCTTTCTGCAGGGCCGAACGCAGGAACCAAAACGTACGACCTCGGTGATTTGGTGGCCATAAAGCTGGAGAAACTCAATGACGGAGACTCGACGCGCAAGACAGCGCTCACGCTGCAGTTCAAGACGCCACTTGCGCAGCCGTCCAACAGCCTCAGCAACCCTACGCCCACGGCGAGCCATGATATCAGGACGCTAGTCCTCGGAGGTGGAGGAGGCAATGAAGCGCCCGATTTGCTGGTCTCCATTCGAAACCACGTCGCCACGTTTGCACTCTTCCTGGAGCTCTCGCGACGCGATCGTACGCCATCAATGACCCAAGTGCGACGGTTTGTGGAAGCTGGTGCACAAGTTAACGCTCGTGTTCACATACCCCGAGGATCTATGTCCCGCGATTCGAGAGGAGGTATGCGTCGACAAAGTTCGTCAAGCAAACAGGTATTAATGGGGACGGTGACAGCGCTACAGCTTGCATTCCTACAAGACCCTGGAGCACCTGGCTTCGAGAGTTTGATAGTGCTGCTTTTGAACGCCGGAGCCAACCCACGCAGCCTTTTACACTGGGAATATGCGACTCATGTGTTCTTTCCGCCGCTACCAGCCTCTTCGACATCTAGGAGTGGCAAGAATGACAACGGCGACCATCGGCAAAGACAAATGTTACGCAAAGGTTCCTGCTTCGAGGCACACTCGAAAGTGACGAAGGCGTCACCGCTGCGTTCTCATGTGCCAACGTTCAGGCTGAAGATGGAGTACGCTGGAATCTTCTGATGTTTTACAGCTGGCACGCAGACGTTGAAAGTGTGCAGCGCCTTATCAACCTGACGGGAATCCGTAGTTCCCAGGGCATCCAAGGAAGAATGTCCAATAGGCAAATGCTGACATGCCTAGACGACGTGAATGCTGCAGGTGATACGGCGCTACATATTGCTATAAAAGGTAATTCGGAGCCCGTGGCGCTGCTGATTGTGGAGACAGCACTAGCAACAAGCGCTCAGGCTGTACACCAATGTGATGCGCGTGGCGAACCGGTGGTTCATTTAGCGTTAACAGCTCGGCAGTGGCGCGTTGTGGATGCTCTGATAGCTGGTGGTGCTGTTGATCCTCGTTCGTATGATGCGTCAGGGAACTCTGCGTTACATTTAGCGATTCAATTACGCGCGCCCGTGGCCTTGATCGCTCGGCTTATTCAAATTTACCGACACTCTCCGCCGACAGGAGGCCTCGATGGTCGTGCAGGGCGTCGTGGGAGCAACGACACGCCGCTGTCACTGGCACTCAAGAGCGGTCAGCAAGAAGTCGTGGCTCTCCTGCTTGCTTCCGGTGCATCGCCTGCCGGTTCGGATTGTCACTGGAGCACAGCTTTCAAAAGTAAGCACGAAGATCAAAACAATCCGGACGCCGAAGGAAAATGCATCATCGGCGATGATGATAGTGCTCTCCATGTGTCTATCAAGGCAGGAATGGAACTTGCAGCCGCAGCTCTCATTGCTCACAAAGCGGATATTTATTCAAACGACTCACGTGGCGCATCGACACTGGCCTTGGCAATTCGTCACGGTTTGTACACACTTGCTGCAGAGCTTGCAGAGCAGCATAGCAAAAAGCAGCACAAGCAACCGCCGAGCAAGCTTTGGTGGGTGGATGGCGAAACAGGAAGACCTGTGGTAATGCTAGCTGCCCAGGCTGGGCAACTCGAGTTGGTTGCCCTGCTGCTGGACTATAGTAGCCAAGACAAGCAAGACGATCCCTGGGTGGACCACTCGATGAATACGTCGCGGACTCTTTCTCTTCTCACACACATTATAGTCTGGCTAGATGCGAATCCTTGTAGCAGCTCTCGATCGAATTTGTCGACACGCAGCTCTGGTCAAGATCACCAAGAAGAGGAAACGGAATCTGCTAAAACCAAGAAGATCTGGTCATCAAGCTCGACCTGGACAAGAGACCGCAGTAAATCTCGAAGTGATGGAGACTGGAAGAATTTGCGTCGGGATCACGGCGGCTCAGTCTCGTATTCTCGGGGCCGTGAAGACCCAATTGTCTCCAAACAAGAGAGGACCGCGTGCAGCTTCCTTCTCTACGGAATCCAAGGACTTGTGCTGCGATTTCTTCAACTCAGCCCAAACCATGCAGCTGCAGTTGCAGATTCTGCGGTATCGCAGTCGACATTGCCACTTCAAGTTCGATTGCCGACCATTGCCATCACTAGTGCGATTCCGCCAAAGCTCGCAATGTCGACGAGGAAACGACACCGCTTCACGTGGCTGCATCAGGCGGTCATGGGACCTCGAAGGTGCTGCAACTACTCTTGGCGTTTCTCTTGGGGTGGATCCCAGTGCTGCGGCGCAAGTGTTGGTGCGTCCAATGGGGCCCGGCGCAGAGACGCCGTTGCACGTGGCACTTGCAGCCGGAGCTGGCCAGAATGCACTATTGCTGCTGTATTCGTCGCGCGAGCTTGAAGCCCGTAGCCCTGCTACAAGCAAGATATGCTCACATCTCTACGAGATGCCTAATCTAATTGGCGACTCTGCACTGCACTTAGCGAGTGCACGACCTCGAAATGCTGCGATTCTCCTGGTTGTTGAGCTGCTTCTAGAACAGAACGTGGATGCTGGTGTTTGGAACAATTCCGGACTAGCTCCACTTCACGTTGCACTGCAGCAAGGTTGTGACGGTACCCTTATTGAACTGTTCCTGCGGTACGGGCAAGATGTAAATCTATGGACTGAAGGCAGCGCGACCAGGTGCTCCGGGGTCAGCGACAGCGGGCCGAACGCAATGACACTTGCGCCATATCCACAAAATGCTTTAATGCTTGCTGTTGAGTCCGAGAATGCCGTCGCATTTCGTGCGTTGGTACGAGGCGGTGCGCGAACCAGAGCTTTGATGCCGCACGCGCGTATTGGGTTGCTGCAGCTAGCAGTGCATTGTGGTGTACGCAACCCAGAACTACTTGCTTGCATGCTGGACGACTTGGAGCTCGAACGCTCGGCTCAATCCGAGATTATGGATCAGTGGGGAGTTAGCCCTCGTGATGCACGTTCAAGACTGACCGAAATATGGAGAAGAGAACGGAGTCGAGCTAATAATGAGGAACTGCCAGAGAATTGTTGTCTGCCGAGTGAGGACCGCAATGACAACGGCAAATCGCAAGTGGGCAATCGACCACCCCACTTTATCTCGCGCCTGCACATGACGACCAAGTGCTCAGCAAAACATCGTTCGGCAATAATGTTGGCTTTACAGTTCAACCAGGTACGTCTCGAGTACCACCACCACTTCGAATAACGGGGCCGCAGCCCGCCCTGACCCAAATTCCGTTGGAGACTGCTCAATATTTGCGAGCTCTTCCTCATCCGCCCGCTTTGTCGCCACTAACTCTGGAATATCTTCGCGAAGAAGAGCGAGCGACGCTGACACTTGTTGCACATGAGGCGCGCAGCGAGGCGCAGACCTGGCTGGCGAAGCGAATTGGCCAGAAAAATTGTTATCGGATGCTCACGCTCACCTACAGCACGCGAAAAAGCACCGACGCTCAGCAAGCGGAAGCAGTGTGAGCAGCGCTAAGGACGATGTCGTAACGACAACTTCTGAAAATCGCGAGCGCTTTGAGTTTGCTCAGAATGACCAGCAATTGCTGGAGGCACTGAAGGCCACGGCCGCTAAGATGTTCGTGGACAAGCATGTGGCGGAGGTGGTGGCAGAAGTTCGACTTGCTATCGAGCGAGAGAAGCAGACCATATTTCAAGAAACGGGTTTGTATCCTGGGGCAACTTCAAAGAAGAGAAATAAGACGAGCAGCAACCGACATCGATCGTTGCTGGTGCGCGCAGCGAGTTCGACCACGGGGTCGATGCTGCTTCCAGCTTTGTCGGCGTCGGTGACGTCAATGTCTAGCGAGGAAGGAACCACGTACCAGCCCAGTGAAGACGGCTACGGAGGAGCCAGCTTTTGGTGGTCTGAACGCGGCACAACATTTTTGAGCGACGATAACCTTACTTGGCTGTCAACAAGTGGCCCTCGAGGGGGCACTATGCTAAGCGACTCGGGTGCCATCAGTGGAGGAGGGTCGCTAGATTCCAGAGACGATCGACATCTGTGGAGCTTTGTAGAAAGTGAGAAAGCATGAGAAAAACCATTCCGAGCGACAGCTCAGAATACGTGGCGGACAACGTTATCGGCATCAAGCCCCCGCATCTTTTAACCAGGTGATCCCAGAGGCTGGAGAAGTTCGACAGTCATGCGAGTGCCCAATCGCTCGACTCGTCGTGCAGATGGAGGTGGTTTTGCTAATGAAGACAATTTACCGCTGGTTATCTGTTTTATATGCAGTCCATGGGGTCCAATCGTGCACGCAGCAGCGGAAGGAGCCACGATAAACACAATGAAGACCGTGGCAGCTTTGATGATGGAGACCTTTCGGAGCAGCTTACTGCTTTCTACCTGAAAGACATTTCAACCAAACGTTGACCCAGCAGCGGCAGGATTGTGGCACTACCGATTGCAAACAATGACATTATTTTCAATATGTAGGCTGGTAGTTCAAACAACATCTAGTGGTGCTCAATGCCATGGACAGCATGCGAGGCCGGCACCTCTCTCGCGCTCGACAATGTCCAGACGAAGTCTGCAGAGCCTGCTGGAGAGAGAAGTTAACGCCGAGCCTGGAGCCGCGGACGCCGCAGTTTGTGCGCCGAATTTGCAATCGTGCAGTCGCAAACGCAGGTCCGATAGAAGTCCAAACGTAAGTATTAATGACTACCTTCTAGTATTAGGACTCCCTCGCAGCTTGCTGCGCTTGTATGACCTGCTGGATAAACTCGTCCGAGAGAACGATCTTGTCCTGTGCGCTGTTTTGAAGCTGCTGCAGGTATTGGACGGCGTCGGCAGAACTTGCGGTGGCGCCATAATTGTCAAAACGTTCATGCTCTTCTAGTTCCGCGCGCACGTGCATTAGCAGGCGGTTCAGATACCGACGATGTGCGACAGAGGCGCGATGAAGCACCAAACTCAGCTTTGAGGGCTCTGGAGTATCCGTTGGAGTGGGCAGGTTCAACGATGACGCAGGAACAGGAGCCCGGGGCGGCGTATCGGGAGGCGGTATTGATTCCTTTGGTGTGGTCGGGGCTGGTTCCGATGCATCGCCCCGTTCAATGTCTTCTCCTCGCACAGTCGTGTCCACTGAAAGAGTCTGAAAACTATCGTTCATGCCATCCTGAACCTGTTGCTGCTGCTGAAGCTGATGCTCTTGCACCTTGGAACCAGACATGGTGAGGAAGACTTGATGAGGACGAGCGAAGACACCATGCTTCGGCTTACAGCGGAAGTAGTACCGGCCTTTGACGCTGCCGTCATTCTTGCCATACGCCTCGTCCAACTCAATGCCCACCCATACACCCTTTACGCCAATAATTTCGCCCAGGAAGCGCACAAAACCAAACAGTTCCTTGTCAGGGATACACACACGGTCGCCAACGTTCAGGCTGAAGCCAGCTAGGGCTTGGACTTGCTGCGTCGGCGCGATGCTCTCGTCTACACTGGCATTTGACGCCGACCCAGGGCCCTTGACGAATTCGCCGATGTCCATCGACACAAGCCCCTCCAGCCGCTTCTGTATCTTGTAGTCGACCATGCTCATGACCACTAGCGCTCGCTTTGGGAACAGCGCGTGGAATGCCACGAACAGCTCGTGGGCCTGCGCTCGACAGGACGAGCTGGCATCATACAGAGCGTGCTGCAGCCCTTTCTCCAACTGCTGCACGTCACTTTTGTCCATAACCGAGCTCCAGGTGGCGAGTACTCGACGCAGACACGAGATGCAGCAGAGGCGGATGAGCTTGCTCTTGCTGTCCAGTAGGATGTCCACGAAGAGTCTGAGCGTGGCGCCCTTGACCATCGTCTGGGCCACGATGGCCTCCAGACACTCGCCGCAGTAGGTGCCGCAAACTTTGTTTCCGCTGCCGCGCACCTCCACGAGCGTGGGCAGGATGTCCCGGAGGAACGGCGCCATGGCGTCGCGCGTGACGCGCGAGATGGTGGTGAGCAGCACACAGACCTCCTTGACGATCTGCGACCGCAGGTCCTGCACCATTCCTTTGAGCGGCCGAAGCGTCTTCCACACGTCGGTGCTGAGCATGGCGGCCACGCTGCCGGCGGGCGGGTCTAGCTCAAGCTGCTCGAAGGCCTTGTTCATCTCGTTCAACGCGGCGCTGCGCTCTTGCCAGTTCTCGGTGTTGCGCGCCACGCGGTCCATCTCGCGCGCCAGTGCCGTCACCAACGCCTCCTGTCAGGGGCAGCACGAGCGGCGTTAGTGAGGGAGATCCATGGGCATACATTCGACACACGTCACCTTGCTCATGGTGTAGGATAGCTGCTCACTGATGGCTCAGGTTTTGGAGCGAATTGTTTTTGACCAATGCGATGACTCGTGATGCAAATTGTCTGGCCTTCACTGTCCGCCACTTGGTGTCCCTGACTGCGCCGCAGTGCGACGCCTGAATGCTCTCAGCCGTTTTGCACCATGCTTGCCCTTCAGCCCACTGCGTAGAAGTTCCAGCATGTTCCTGGCGGCATTAATGTCTTGATCCCAGAAGTTGGCTCGGCAGCGGCTGTTCACATAGTGCAGACGTTCCTAGTGCATTTGAGCACGATCTTCTTGTCTGCGAGCTTGGGACAGCGAAATTAATTTCTGCATCTCTGCAATCGCCTTCGCCTCCTTCTTGGACGGGTTTGTTTTCGCCCGAATGCCCTCTTCGTCCTCCTTCTGCTTCACCGTTGTGAACAGTCTGGCTTGCTTCAGGCATTGGCGGCAGCAGGAGCACGTTATGCTGGTCCGGTACTCGACAATTAGTAGCACGGTCGCCCGTTTCTTGAGCGCCTTGACAAACCCTTTGTCCGGGCCCATGGGATGCCCCTTAATGCCATTTCGCCGACCCCAGTCACCATAGGCGATGCAGACTTGCTTGCTGGATCTTAGCACAAGTCCAGCGCCATCGCGTCCACGGCCTTCATCTTAGCGCGGTGAACCTCCACTTCAGACATGCTTGCTCCACGGAGAACGCGAGCAAGAATCTCAATTGCGATCACACAAACTGCAATCTAGATTAGTACGTCTTGTAGCTGGTGTGGTGTAGCGGGATTTATCAAAATCCGCTTCCACTGCGCCCAGACACCGACTAACGGAGGGGTACCCCGATATCCGTGGGGATGCTGAAGTTGTGCTCACCTTGTGTACCCGTCGGCGGGCTGGATCTGCTCTTCAGGTGCTTCGATGATGCTTGATCTGTCAAGATCGAACGTCTTGGCGGGACGTGGGAGGTCAGGAGCAGCGCGGGAAGCTTCACTCTGCGTCCTTGAATATTTGCCAGACCAGTAGTCGCTCGGATCTACTTGGATCTGGGGCCTGGATCTTGGATCCAGGTGGGGGTTTGCCTTGGGGTGTGTCGGGGTCCTTTTCCGTACTTGGACGCTTCCAATAGCGTGATCTTGGGGGGTTGAGGGTCGATCAATCGTCCTGGCCAAGTAGTAACTCCAGTAGACCTTGGATCTGCACTTGGTACTTGTGGATCTAGACTGCGAGTGGATCTGGCCAATATACAATCCAGATCACCCGAGCACCGCTTGATCCGTAGTGATCCCGACGTAGCTTGACTGGGCCAATGTAGTTCCCGGGGTCCTGAACGCTAGGAAGGGCACTTGTGGTGTGCAAGGCAAATTCGACTCTGTATTAAGCAAATTATGAGTGGATCCATTGGAGATCCCATCCCAAAACCTATCACCTGCACCATTTCTATACCTGCCGCTGGATGTTGTCGCTTGATTAGTCCTCTGGTGTGCCAGATCCACGCCTGGAACGGCCTTGGTTGCAGATCTGGGCTGCCCACGTCTGGATCCATTGCTTCCGCGATGTACCCATGTCTGATCCGGGGATCTGAGTCTGGATCCGGCATGCTGGGCTCCCATATCGACTGCATTTCCGGAAAACCGCTTCACCACACTGGCCATCTTAAACGAGGGCATGGCACGCAGCACGCCCCCATACCAGGGCTCGCTCTTCTTCAGGTTTTTGTGGTCAGCTTGAAAGTCGTTCATGCGGGCCATGTGTCGGTATTCGCGAGTTGATATTTGGATGACTCTTTCGTGGTGGGTTTTGCCTCGCTGTCCGCGATGTCGCCGAGATGTTCTCCTGCCATGCCGTCGACGTTTGCGGCTGTGCAGCCGTCCGAACGTCACGTCTGCGGACAAATTACGCATACCTGGGTCTACGGCAATGCGTACTTCGGAGGTGTAGTCGGATCCGAGCTTGAACATGAGGCGAGGTGGTGAACCTTTTTCCGCCCAGGGTGTATAGCGGCCCAGGATATGAAGGCAAATCGAAGTACCCCGGAACCGTGACACCCAGGAATCCAGAAACTCAGGATCCCGGGAAGAGTTCCGGGTTGGCGTGTACCTAGTGCAATCCCTAGAGGTTCGATTAACCTCGGGGCACCGTCCACCGCCGTCGACTGTTGGGGAAGGTTATGTACTTGAGCTACTTGGACCGACGTAAATCCAGAAACCCAGAAGCCTAGCAAGCTCCGAGAGACGCCCAGGTCGAAGATCCAGGAACTCGGAAACTCAGCAACTCAGCAACTCGGGAATCCGGACTCCAATATCCAGAAAGTCGGAGATCCACGTGCAATTCCAATAGAAACACAGTAGTAATAACAAAATTCAGAGTTCCACTTGACTTATATGCAGCTCCTTGTTCTTTAAGGCCGAGGAGAGGGCCTCAGTCGATATCAGTTGGGCCTACACTCAGAGAACCGGCAAACTCCGAGCGCCCGACGTTACGCGCACCACCCTTTAACAGGGACAATCCACTTGCGGGTTCACACTTGTACCGCGCTTCACACAGCAGTCTTCACTCAGGCTTCGGGACTCCGACCGCAGAACCGGGAATCCGGAAACTCAGGAATATGAAATGAGCGAGAGCAAGATCTCCCACCCAACTAACACACGAAATGAGTGGGAGGATCTGCTCCTCGACGCTGCACGCCCAGGACCCCCACCCAACTAAACTTGACACGGGTGGAGTTCCACGGGCGGCGAGCGGAGGCTGCCGTCAGTGATGCTTGGTCCGCAGCTATAGACGACCTTGACCCACGCACGCTCCAATGTCGGGCGCGTCGATGTGGCGTCTTGTACGGAGGAGCAGTGAAGGCGACCGAAGACACGAAGACCGCGGCGACTTGTGCTTTTCCAGGCAAATAGAACTCTGATTAACGTTAAAACATCGCACTTCTAGCAGTATCTTGTACCTAATTCTCTGCATGGTGGATTTCTTGTACTTGGTCTTTGTATGGCTTCTGGCACGGCGCGTCGCCAGCCACTCACTTGAGGGCGACCTTTGGCAGCGGTGCCCTTTCGAGCAAAGATCCCAAACGACCCTTGGCGGCAGGTGACCCTTCGGCAAAGATCTCAAAAGATCTCGGGCGACCCTTCGCAGTGGCAATCCAGGAACTCGGAAACTCAGAAAAGTAAAGTCGACTTCTCAGAATTTCACCTGTGCCACGGTACTTGGAATCGTATGTCCGGGTTTCCACTGTCAGCTCGGAAACTCGGAAAGTCGGAAAGTCGGAATCGCAGAGATCCGGGATCGGGCATCCTGGACTTCAGAGTACCTTCGTCATCGGGACTTAACACCATATGGAACACCATTTCTGGAAATCGGGAATTTCGGGATTATCGGACCGAATCTCAGGAATAATCGACTGAGACTCGGGATCGCGTAAGATCTCAGGATTAGACTCTGGGTATATTGGGCTGTAGCTCCGTTGGGGACATTGTCGGGCTCACGGCAAGACGCTACCGGATACGTTCACGGTAGACATTTGATCACATACAAATTCGTCGTGCTAACTTGCCCAAGGGTCGCCAGGCCCGGGACAGAGTGCATTCAGCACTTCCCAGTCCAGACCACCCGACGCCCAACTACTCGCAACTCAACAACAGTCTCATCCTCCACCAATCTACGCCGCACTGGCTCTCCAATATCGACCAGTAGAATCGCGACTTCCATAATATATTCCACATTCCGAAAATTTAACGAGCGCATCGTGTCAACCGCCCCTCTGGTTAAGATCTTGTCAGAGAGGAATTCCCCCCGAGCTGACTGACCATGACCAGACCGTTGGGTCCGAATTCGGGAAAGTCCGAATCCGAGATTGAACGGGACGTGTGCAAGCTCGTGTCCCTCAGGGACCACTCATTCATCAGCCCAGTTTCCGATTTCGGAAAACCAGGATCTCAGAAAAGGCGAAGACCCCGCCGTTCCGAGCCATCAACCAATAAAAACCAACGCATCAGGAAAAACCATCACGGCGCAGACGACATTCTCACTCCAAGATCTTCCAGTTAGAAGAGAACATGGACGCCACTAACAGCGATCCATCCAGCGACCAGAGTGCATCCCCACAGTCACGGCAAACGACAACACGCCTCAGCAAGAGGCCATCGAAGTGGCAGACAACTCGGACTCCCGCGAGGCCAGCGACTCTCAGCAGTGCGGGTACCACGTCGCGAGCGACCCATCCAGTCAAGATTCCAGCACACCAGCTGCAGAGCAGCAAACCAAGAACGCGACGACCACGGAGAAACCTGCGGGCGGCAGCCAACCGGACGCCGACGCCAACACCACGATCGACGGGGAGGAGAAGTCTGAAGGGCGGCTCACGGCCACACAAGACGATGCCCTGTTCCAGCACGCCGCCTCCTGGCGCCCCCCAATGTACCACGGCTCCTGACACTCGGAGGTCTTGCAACCATGCCTCGCAAGCTACAGGAGGCCGTTCACGACTGGACCAAGCTGGGGTTCATGTCGGGCAAGCCTCCTCCATTCTCTGGCAAGCCAACGGACCGCTATCCAGGCCTCTTTTGTGTGGCACCTGTTCCAGCACTCAGTGAAGATATTCGCAACGACATCCTCGTCTCTGACAACACTGGCGGTCCAGACTGCATCGTGGGCTTCCAAGGGCTGAGCTACAGCGACCAGGAGGAGATCGCGAGGATCACAGAGTGCGATCCCGACATCTCGTTTTTCCAACCTCATGAGTATGAAGGTGGGGAGCTGCCACAAACATCTCCGGCCGAAAACATCATGCGACTTCGAGAGTTTGAGGCCCTCGCCACCGTCTTCAACCCTGACCGGTTGGCGCTGCGTGTGTTCACGATGACCCACACCATGAGTCGGCTGTTGGCAGCGTATCGAGTCCTTCAGGCCAAAGTCGATGACGGAGACTTCGATATCGTCCAGCGATGCACGGCGTTGCAGACGAAGAACGAACGTCTCGAGCGGGCATGGAGTTACATGGCTCACTTCTGGGGCCAAGAATTCGAGCGCGAGCAGGCACAGCATCTCGATGCCAAGCTCCAGTATGCCGAGGAGATGTCCATGGCTTCCAAAGAGCACTACGAGGAACTCACCCAGCTTCGAGACAAAATCGCTAAGCTGGAGGCTGAGCTCACGGCAGTGGAGAGCTCCAGCAAGACTAGTGCCAACGCCATGCAGTTCTCCAACTTCTTGCAGACCCACGTTCAAGTCTCCGGTAACTGGCGTCGTCTCCATGACCTTTACCAGCACTTCATTGACGGCACTAAGCCGGACTTTGCGGGCTCTACTCAAGTCGTGATCTTCACTTCTGATGTCAGCAACTCGGACATCCCTGACTTCCCGAAAGGCCAAGACCTCAAAAAGCAGCTCGCGGCCAAGCCGAAGCTGAAAGTCTCGTTCTCTGACTTTCTGAAGTCGGGAATTGCTCCATCTCTGATTCCCCAAAGCCAAAAAGGGCCCAAGAAGCCGAGTTCCCGACTCCGTGACGTCGAGAATCTCCAAATCGTCCCATCCAAGTACAAGCCGACCACTCTGCGCGCCCGCAGCATCGCTGACGCGTACCTGAATACGGAGACAGATGCAGCTGCGACGTTGCCCAAGGGTGTGGTGTGGGACGATCAGCGCGCCGACGTGAAGGCCCTCGTTCGTCACGGCATCTCGTTCAAGTTGGCGTTTAAGATGGTTGGCGAGGACCATACGTTGCACACCAAGTTCCATCGAGCGGATCTCCTCGATATGTTGGAGTCCATCATGTACCATGATGCTCTTGATGAAACTCCGTGGGTACAGTATGTGCCTCGCCATTATCTTACCGACGCCCGCTCGCAGCTCGTCGAGCATGTCGAAGTCGAGCACCTGAAACCGGACGCATGGGAGAAGATTCCGCCAGAATACCAAGAGTACCCAACGTCATCAGCCAGCGAGGCTGACGACGCCGAGCAGGACCCTGACTACCGTGGCGGTGGAACTCCCGAATCCCAAATTTCCGGCAGCACTGACTCCCCGACATCCCGAAAGTCCGATTCTCCGAGCACTTCTAAGTCTGGATCCAGCAAGTCAGGATCTCGTCGCAGTCCACAAATTCAGCGAGAGCGACAGCTTCCGGCTGACAAGTCAAGCGCGGAAATTTCAGACATCAGTCCTCCGAAACCCGACGGCACTGGCAGCTTGCGCGCGTCAAAGAGTCCCAAGTCAAAAGCGAGAACCAGAAAGGCGTCTCCCAAGAAGCGCAAGCCAAAGGCCGGACTGCGTGGTCATTCGTCATCTCAGTCATCGCCCGCGAAGATGCCCAAGTCAGGAAACCAAAAGCGTGGCGCAGCTACAGAGTTGACGTCGCAGTCTCCATCCAAGAAAGCCAAGAGTTCTGGCAAACCGGCTCCAGAGAAGTCTGACTCCTCCAGTTCCTCAGACACCGAAACGCAAGCGCGCCGGACTCCTCGTGTTGCATCGGGAACTCGTTCAGCTCTGGCAGTTGTGCCTTATGAAGAGTTGGACGAGGACGAGCTGGAGACGATTGAGACTCCTGCGTCTGGGCAACTATCATGGTGCTATTACGGCATCATCGTGAAGAAAATCAGTCGCCGCAGCAAGTCTCAGTCGCCGGGGTTCCCGAATTACGAGCCACACCGTGGTGCGACTCAGCACTTGAAACCCCGCTGGACCAAGTCAGCATACGACGACCTAGTTGCCAACGCTCCATGGGAAGAGATGTTTGACGATCGTGTCCGCGTGTTGTATTTTCACCGATATGCCAGTCTGAAACCAGAGATCCAGCAATGGTTGATTGACTACGTTGGACTCATGGAGAAGCATGCGTACGCATTCTGGGAGGCCACACACTGGCTCACACTGTCGACCAAGGGCGATGTGGACGCCGTGCTCTTGTACACCGCACGCCGTGACCGTCGCAATGACCTGATCACCGAACACTTCGAGTTGGCAAAACGCGCTTCGGAAATCGATGACTTCCCGGAGGCGTTGTGGGATGAGCCGGCTGTCTGGACGCTGCCCCAGTATTGCTGCAGCTGGATCCTCCGTGAGCCCAAGATCTCGGACTACAGTTTGGAAGACCAATTGCACGACCTGGACAAGACCGAACATGCTCGCGCACAATGGTCTGACTGTACTGGAGACGAGGAGCGCATGGGACACTTCGATGAGGTACTCCTGGGGAATCGAGTCCCGAACTCCGAACTCCAAACGAATTTGATCCCAGACGCGTGAAGTTGAGCACACTGGAGCCACACGAAGCGGGAGGTGGTCGAATCCTGAATCTTAGAATTCCAGCGTAGTTGAAATTCAGAGATTGTGCATGTTGTGGCGTTGTGACACCACATTTCATAACCTTTAATTCAATGCAGGATTTTCCTCCCACCAACCTGCTCACATCACCCTTGTGTATGTGTTTTCATGGCAACACAACTTTCGGCTTCAACACCTCGGCATTCTAGCATTTCACAATTTGATCCACTCTGAGACTTTCGCTCGTCCGATATTCCGACTTTCAACAATCGAAATTCCAGAAATCCTGACATCCAGGATTCCGGGATTCGTGTCTCCTCAAGTCGGACCCAAATCAATGTCACAATCGTTTGTATCACACCAATACCTCCAAATTCACCCCTCGATGATCTGGTTCGTTCAGGAATTCCCAATCCCAGAGTTGTTACACTCCAGGATGGTTGTCACCAGCTTGCATTGCCTGAAAACGAGCTTTTGCCTTAGCGCCCTTGTTGAACTCATACAACAAGGCACCACAGTTTAGTCGTGCGACAGGTATCCATTCTGGATCTGCGTATCCCTTCCATTTAATCAAGTATTCACGAACCCGTCGAGAAGTTCTGGTTCTCTTGACCCACTTGACGTCCAAGATTTGCTCTACCTCGTACTCGTCTTGCTCATGATCAGGTTCCCAGCTATCCTCTGGAAGTAAAGCTGCGTCGAAATCCTCGTCATCATTAACTTCGACTCGGACTTTCGGCCTTTCAGGGAACAAGGCTCTCGGCTTCAGGCGACTGACATGCACCCAAGGATTGACCCGATATCCAGTATTAGTCGTGTCGAGCTTGACTCGGAAATTATCCAGAATCTCAGAGACTCGGAACGGTCCATGCCAGAGATGTGCCAATTTCCGACTTAGGCCTGCCTGAACTTTAGGAATATAAAGCCATACGGCATCACCTTCCTGAAATCCTGACTTCAGCCTGTCAGAAAGTTCTTGCCACTTCCTTGTTTGCTCGGCTGAACGTTCACGCTTGGCCTGCACCTGAAGCTCCTCGGCACATGCTTGAGCATAGCTGTAATCTCGTTGCATTTTACGTCGCCACTCGTAGGCCGTTCGCTCTTGCAAATTCGAGGGCTTGGGTCCCAACATGGCTGACAAAGTTCCCTTGGCATCCCAACCGTGAACCAGATAAAACGGAGTGTCGAGACGGGTTGCATCAAACGAAGTGTTCAAAGCAAACATCAGTCGCTCCGCATGATCATCCCAGTCACTCTGGTCACACTCAGCCACATAGGCTCGGACACTTCGCATTACGGTTTGCACCGAACGCTCTTGCTGTCCGTTGGCCTGAGGTCGGTAAGCCAGAGTTGCTCGTTGTCGGGATCCCAGAAGTTCTCGAAATCGGAAAACACCTCACTCATAAATCTTGGATCCTGATCATGACGTATCAGAGAGCTCGCCCCAAAACGTCGGAAGACGCATTCTTCATATGCTTCCGCAACGTCTTGAGCAGTCGTAGAGCCCATCGGCTTACACATCACAAATCCAGAAAACGAATCCTGGAACAGGAGCAGGAAGGTATTCCCACGTTCCGACTTCGGCATGTGCGTGACAAAATCCATAGAGACGACTTCAAAGGGATACCTGGGTTCAATGTTCCCAGGCGAAGGTCCTGGGTTTGGAGGCCTGCCTTTCGCCGTAGTGCAATCTACACACTGCTTCACGAAATGTTCGACATCTGCGTACATACCAGTCCAGAAAAACTCACGTCTCAAGCGCTCGTAAGTTCTGGTTATCCCCTGGTGTCCGCCTTGATAGTCTTCGTGGGCATATTGCAGGATGTCATCACGTAGAGATGTAGGTACCACCAGCCGTAACTCGTTCTCCATGTCCCTTGGTCTATGCCGGGTGGCGTGACTCAAAAAGTGAAGGACGCCCCGAGAATCCAGGACGTAACTCTCGGCGATTTTTCTGAGTTTCCGAATCTCTGACTTCGAGAAATTCTGAACTTCGCCCCTGAGGAACTCCTTCAATTCTCGGATCCAAGTATCAACGTCTTGATTCGCCTTGATGCGTCTCCAACGCTCGTCCTGGAATTCCAGCGGACCCATAGGTGACACATCTTCCATATCAGCCTGAGCTTGACTCCGCGTCAGCACTGCCATCACTCGCGCTCCGTTTGTCAGGGACCCAAGGTTAATTCCAGGTTCTAGTCCCATAATCGTGACATCCTGAGATGCGGACTCTCTGACTTCCTGAGTTCCCGAATTCTCGACCGACTTAATTAGTTTTCGGAGATTCGGGAAACCTGAGCAAGGTGTTCTAGCTCTTCCGGGTCTTCGACATTCCAGGATCTTTTCAGGATCAGAGTCTTTGAGGTCAGATAGTCAGCAGCTTGATTAAACTCACGCTTGACATGAACCAGTCGGAGTGACGAAAACTTGGGTTCCAGCTCGTGGAATGCACTCAGCTTGCGCTGAAGATTCGGCTGGTTGCAGTTGATGAGTCCCTGTGCTTGTTGAATCACGATTCGGGAATCGCCAACTACAACCAAGTCTAGCACGCCCTTCTCTAGAGCCATCATCAGCCCTTTCAGGAGTCCCTGATATTCAGCGTCGTTGACAGTTACATCTTCTAGAAAGTAGCCTCTGGAATCCCGAATGTCCCAACCTGGGATTTTCCATAGAATGCACCCGCAGCTGCCTTCTCGCGTAGATGTCTTGGCGGCACCGTCAAAACTTAGGACATAGCCCTCGAAGTCTGCCTCCAGCATCTCCAGACTTATTGGAGGTGGCGGTTTGACTCGCCCCTTAGCCGGGATCAGATTTTCGGCAACCTTGTCCAAGTGTTCTCGAGGAGTAATGCTGGCATCCAGAATTGCTGCTAACCCGTCTTCGTCTTTTTCGACTTTTCGGATTTCAAGATCCCAGGGTGACAGCATGACCGCCCATTGTAGACATCGGCTTCTAGAGACTTAGACCGGAAAATCCAGGCTAATACCGAGTACCGGGTATATACCACGAGACGACACCCAGCAATCATGGACCGGAATGCATACAGCACTCGGAGCAGCGCTATGATCTCCTTCTCAGCAATATGATACCGCAATTCAGCGTCATGCAAGACACGTCCCGTGAACCGGACAGGCCGGATCAAGCCATCGTGTTCCTGTGCTAGAACCGCACAAGCAGCCCAAGGGTTGGCATGTAAAATCACTATGAATGGTTTTTCCGAGTCGGATGTCTGAGTAACGGCGTCGACACAATTCTGGATTTCAGGATCCGAAATGCCTCCTGTGCTCGAACCAAATCCCGTCCTTCCTTGATCTGTTCGTCAGTCAACTCATAGAGAACGGCGGCAATCACCGGCATATCCTCAATGAATTTACTATAGTAATTCAAAGATCCCAGAAAAGATTGGACTCCTTTCAGAGTCCCGGGAAATGGGAGATCCAGAACACTCTTGGCGATCTTCGGTTCAGCTCGCAGGCCTTCAGCACTGATCTCATGGGACAAGTACGGAATCGAACGTTTGCCAAACTCACTCTTGGGCAAGCTGACGGAAATACCCCAGTATCGCAGTCGGTACAACAGCGCATCCAGATCTTGACAGAGTTTGCCCCAGGTCGGTGCTCCATGTGCAATGTCATCGATGTAGGAGCTTCGACCCAGAACGGGTCCCATTTCAAGAGGAGCAGGAATTCCACGGCGAAACACAGTCATACCATCCGTCAAAGCTGAAAATCGAGCAGTCTCAGATCTGGAAACTCGGAGATTCGGTGATCCAGATGTCTTCAATCCCAGAAATTCAAGCACATCGTCGTCTACTTCAGCCTCTTCGTCAGGAGATAACCGCACGAACCCCCACAGACAATTATTCAGCATGCACTGATAGATCAGTGGTGCATTTTCAGTCCGAAAGGCATTCGTACCCACTGAAAGTGGCCGAAGGGACAAATAAATGCCGAGATCAACTTGGCTCGAAGTGTCATAGGGATCGCCCAGAACCCCGAAGCCATATCTAAACTCATGAACCACATTGCGGCTTCAAACCCAATTAGGAGTTCATCAATCAGGGGTAGTGGATAATGCGACAGCTTGATGAATTGATTCACCAGCCGGTAATCAATACACATTCTGATGTCCACTCCATTTTCTTCATGACAATCACAATCGGGAGGCCCAGTCCGATTCCGAGAATTCGATAAGTTCCGTCTCTAAGAGTTTCTTGACCAGCTCGTACACCTTTGTCAACAAATGGGGGCCACTTGACGACATCGCTGGGAGACGGGCGTGGCATCTCCGACATCTAGGTCACAGACCACTCCACGAGCTGGTGCAGGCACGGCATTACCATCTCCCAGAAAGATCGATCGATGCTTTCTCAGGATTTCCCGGATCTGTTCATTCATTTCCGGGGTCGTTACTCCAGACTCTCCGACGTCAGCTGTCTCAATGTCGCACACAGGACAGAGGTCCTTTAATGTGGGCAACACTGCAAGCTGATCTCGAAGTTGTGAAAGCAAATCACTTCCTTCGTGG
>JAAVTH010000285.1:0-42091 GCA_011947325.1 Phytophthora macrochlamydospora
CAATGTACTACAACATGGGTACGACAGCGACGAAATTGTAACAACCCCGTCGGCTGTCGGCGCCGATGGGAAAACACTGGACGGCAGCGCCAAGACGGAGGAGTCGGAAGCAGAGGAAGAGGCCAACAATAGTAGCGAGGCAGCTCCTTCGATGGCTGTCCGGCTATCGGCGTCAAATGCCGTAGAATCGTTAGATGTGGTGCTGTCGGACGAAGAGGACGAAGAGGACGAGGAGGAGGAAACAAGATCCAAGTCTGATGCGGCTTAGACCTGCATGTGATAGAGAAAGCCAGGTCAAAGTAGGCGAGGCACGGCATTGCAAGACGAGCTACTTCAGCGCCATCGGTCGGTAGCAGCTACGGCATACACAATCATCGAAACGGGGATAGCACCGAAAGCGACGGATGAAGGCGCGAGGAGGCAGTAAGCAGCGATAATTTCAAAGTGGCGTCACCGCGGAACGTGAAGGCAAACGTGAAGCTGGGAGGATGTTCTACCATAATAACTGATCACTTCTTCATGGTCCGTCCAAGTGCTAACCGATTCTTGTCATAACCACCTTAATTCAAATCATGCGCATAAGGCTTCTGCCGCCCTCGTGCTTCTCCAGTCGTCGACGGCACTGGCGCTGGACGTGGCAGTGGCTGACGGCACCCCCGCAAGCTCTTGACAGACCACGCGTGGTCTCGTCGCGTGACAGACGACGCCTTGGCCTGCGTGGCAGTGAGCGACCCGTTGCACGCTGGTCTTACAGTAGAGGGCTACGAGCTGGTGGAGCGTTCCGGGCTTCTGGGCGTGTAAGCACCAGCAGACGCAACAGACCCAATGGCCCATGCAGACCAGGGACAGGATGGAGCTGGTGCCCTGGAGCACGAGCGAGAGCGCCGCCGCGGAATTGGCCATGGCGCCGGTGTGTCCTCTGCCCGGCGCAGCGTCACAGCGGCGACCACCTTTGCCTTCGCCACAGAACGAAGAGGAGGAGACGACAGATGACCACGAGGAGGAACCTAAAGGACCCGTCCTGGAGTACCAGTACGTGACAGAGGAAGCCGACCGGATCTACGTGAACGCTCACTACCGTCTCAAGAAGAGATTTGATGCTGGGTCTCACGGCGAGGTGTGGCGAGCTACTAGACGCCATGGCAATGGGAACGAACGCTTTGTGCTAAAGAGGCTGTTCCTGGAGCTAGGAGGGAGTATGGTGCAGATGGGTTTACGCGAAGCTCATTTTGGCGCGTTGCTGCATGGAGAGCGCCATGTTACGCGGTTCGTCGAGTACTTCTTCCGTCCGGCGAAACTCGAGGGACGAGGGAAATTCTCTGCATCCAAGGACAACACCCGAGCTGTGGCTGGTTTTCTACGATGAGGGCCAGTCGCTACGGCACTATCTTTACGAGAAACACGAAGTCATGTACGGACAAGATCACGTCGGAGCAGGTGCGGGAGTTGTGCTGCAACGGTCACACTTCTGGGAGAAATTACGTGACAATTCTCTTGTGCTTCGAGAAATTATGCGGCAACTGCTTCAAGCAGTAGCAGCTCTACATGCGCAGGGAATTACCCACCGTGATATCAAGCCGTCGAATATCTTGCTGGCGATCCCGCCACTAACGCCGACCTCGTCAGTGCCACCAATGCCGCTGCTCAAGCTTGCAGACTTCGGTTCTGCAGTGGACGACTATACGCTGCACAATTTGTACGCAGCTGATGGAGGAGCTGACGGCTCTTACCATCCTCGGGGCCATCTCAAGCAGAAGAAACTCGCGAGTATCAACCGCCGGAGGTGCTGTTCAGCGATAACGGGCAGCCCTACGACTACATGGCACCCGAGGCGTATGACATCTGGTCTGTGGGCGTTGTGTTCTTGGAGATGCTGTTGGGATCGCCGCAGGTCTTCCTGATCTCTCCTCGTGAAAGAGCAAAGCTTGATGCGGTGCTTGACGAACAACAACGCCGTTATCGTCACCGTCTTAGAGATCGTGACAATGAAGAGAACACCGAACCGGAGTGGCGAACTAAGGCCTACCTATTGCACGTGCTCACGCAAGAATTTTGCATCTTCCAGCCCCCGCCGCAGCAACTTCGCACATTGTGGGACAAATACGCGCTCGTGAGTGAAAGTTGCAACTTTGGCCGGTTCAATCAAACAGTTGTGGCGCGCGACCCGCTCGGACGCGGGCTCGAGGATTCTTGGGGTCTGGACCTGATGTGGCGTCTTCTTCAATGGCATCCCAAGCAAAGGATCACAGCAAAGCAAGCGCTGCAACACGCGTATTTCCATGGGCCGTACATCTGCCAAGAATCTGGTCGTCGATTCGCCACCCACCAGGAATTGTTGCTTCACGAACGCTATCTGGAAGCTCAACGAGCGTGATAGTATTTTTGCTTCGGTTGTTCGGGCTAGGTACGAGCTTCCCGAGCACTTCACGTGCCCGCAGTGTGGTCGAGTGTTTTCAACAGCGCACAGCTGCGAGCAGCACGTTCATGCTCGTCGACACGACTCGCATTCCAGCTTTTGCTCTTTTGAAGTGCTAAATATCTCGGCTGCCATTCGAATGGAGTCTCAGTCGTCGTATCATCAGCTATCGGACACGGAGCTGCACTCCGTAGGCGTCGCACTTTTTCAGGGACGAAAGAAGTACATGGAGGACTTCATTTTGGTGCTCACAGAAGAGCAATTGTACCAAGAGTCCCAGGCTTGGTCAGAGAATTCAGGGAATCTACATGCGCTGGGGTTCGACCTTTATGCCGTGGTGGATGGCCACCTGGGCATTGCCGCGGCAGCTTTTGTTGTGAATCACCTACCACGATTGCTGCATCGACACTTCAGCAATATCCAGGACATTAACGCCTCGGTCCCAGAAGAATCGGACGGCATTTCCGCCGAACGTGAGCTTGGCGAAAAGTTTGCATTACGTCAGACATTCTTGGAGCTGCATGAAGGCTTCCTCCGCTCTCTTGATGAGGCGGTACATGGTGGCGACCCCAAAGCAAACAACGCCACCTCAGCGACGGGGAATACTTTTCAGGCTGCACGTTATCGATTTTGCTGCATTATCGACGAGAACGTCGAGTTGTCAGTGCAAACGTCGGCGACTCGCGTGCACTGGCGTGGTTGCCGGAAGTCTCAACAGAAAATGGCGACCGGTCAAATGTCCTGCCGCTGAGCAAAGACCACTGGCCAAACGACCCGGGCGAGCGATCTCGGATCGAGTCAAGCGGCGGATTTGTGAGCTTTGCTGGGCTGTGGAGAGTGGTGGGCCAACTTGCAGTCTCCCGCAGCTTGGGTGATCGCCATCTGCGGAAATTTGTGACTGCAGAGCCCTCTGTCTTCCACGCAAGTCTGGATAATAGCGTCTCTGGTGGGCTCCTCGTCATAGCCAGTGACGGCTTGTGGGAAACGATGAGCAATGCCGATGTGGTGCGCTTCATCTCAGAAAAGCGTTCCCGACTTGAAAATCGCAATTCACTCAACGATCTTGCAGCGGACTTGCTGACGGAGGGCTACGTTCGTGGAAGTCTCGACAACATGGCTGTCGTGCTGGTGACACTGCAGCCAGCGGAATAGCCAACTACAAACGGGTATTTATTGGAGATATGTTCACTGTTGCCTACCGCAACGCGCGCTGCGTTGCGTCTTATTGAGCATCGCCGAAGCGCTGAGCCTGCTGGCCATACTGGAACAGCACCTTGAGGACGCGGTCGATGGATGGCACAAGGACGTCGGCGTCCTCAGCCAGGTCCTCCAGCGACGATGCGCCACCCAGCACACCGATGGACAGCCCGCAGCCGGCGTTCTTGCCCAGGATCATGTC
This sequence comes from Phytophthora macrochlamydospora, assembly GCA_011947325.1. Taxonomy (NCBI): domain Eukaryota; phylum Oomycota; class Peronosporomycetes; order Peronosporales; family Peronosporaceae; genus Phytophthora; species Phytophthora macrochlamydospora. The sequence continues at coordinate 3,816 of JAAVTH010000285.1, forward strand.
CGTGGACGTATCGCCCACCATGATGGTGTTGTGCGGCGGCACGTTAAGCTGCTTGCAGATGGTCCAGATCTGCTCGCCTGCAGGCTTGGCGGGCAATCCGTCGTCGCCGCACGACATGGCGTCGACCATGTCGGACACACCCAAGTGCTCGAGCGTGTCGATGGTCGGCTGCCGATCGTCCGTGGTGCACACGGCGATCTTCATGTCCATCTTCTTGATGGTGCGGAAGAGCGCCGGGATGTTGCCGAGCGGTCTGCTCGTGAGCACGGGGTCGGGCATGCTCCAGCACTGCTTGATGACCTCGTCGGCCTTGGACTGGCGCATGCCCTCGGCCACCAGCACCTTGACGGCGAGCTTGTAGAGTTCGCCCATAGGCGTGCAGCAGAGCGCGCCCTTGGACTTGATGGAGCGGCGGATCCAGTCGTAGCCCATGGCGGCGAACAGCTCGCGCACGGGGAGCCCCGTCGTCATCTCGACCTTCCAGGCCTGCGACTCGACCCAGCCGCCCCACATGAGCGTGAAGTCGATGAGCGTGCCGTCCTTGTCGAACACCACCAGGCCGGGACTGCAACGCGGACCGCGCGTGGCCTCGGCCTGCGCGATGGCGGCGGCGCTTTCGGCGGCGGTGCTTTGCGGCGCTGCCCGAGGATCAACGGCGAGCCGGTCGAGGAGGCAGGCGGCAGACTGTGCAGCGTACGGGGCTTGGCTAGCCGAGAAGCGGAGCGGGCGTGGCGGGCGACGGCGTGCATGGTTGTCGTGGAGGATTGCTGCTTGGGGCTCGACAAACGAGGAATGAGCGGAGCTTAGCTGGGATGATCGTTTTGGTGCACGGACCGCCGGCCAAGGATCCGTTGCCTTGGCTATAATAAAGGGGGGCCGTGCTATGCGCGGCTGAGATTCGGACACGGTGTTCGACAAGCCAGGTTTCGGTAGCTGAGACGCAGGGCACATGTTGCCGCTGCTGCAGTGAGGGCCACCTGCTTGCTTCCATTCCGACTGCATCGAGCTGACATCATGTGCACTCCATCGACAGCAAGGGTGTGAGCGGCTGTAGGATCGAAGCACTGCTGGCGCGACCACCTTGAGCTGCCTCAAATCGTGTGATTTGCATGTTTCTCGTCGGCGCAGACTAAATTTTTGGCTGAGCGCCCTTGGTGGCAATCTATATGGACAAAACACTTGGCACAATTGGTGGGTCCTGGCACCAACTTGATGGTGTTGCTTGATGCTTGACTTGCTGACTGCGACACCAACGCTGTGGCTCGATCCAACATCATGCCATGCCGAGAAGGTTTACCGTGCATGCCCGCAAAGGTCCGATCCCAACGGTACCATGCAATCAGTACACTGGAGACCTGATCGCGAATGCAGCGCAGCGAGGTCTTCTGGACGCGGGTGTTCCTGTTCGGCGCGTCCTGCGTGGCGGGGCTCATCATCGCGCGCCGCCGCAAGCTGCGCCGCTTCCATCTGCACATCCTGAACGCCAAGTCGGCGGACTGCGGGCGGCTCTTCGGGCTCGACATCGGCGGCACGCTGGCCAAGATGGTGTACTTCCAGGCGGCGGACGGCGCCGTGCGCGCAGCGGCGACAAATGGAGCGGCAACTCAAGCGCGCAGACCCGCTGACGGCCAGCGAACGCCGTCGCGTGGAAGGAAGTCTGCCGCTTATCGACGACTTCATCATGAGTTTGCACGAGACCGACGAGGCCCAGCGGGAGCAGCGACTGCAGCTGGAAGTGCCCGAGCTGGGAGGCACCATCCACTTTATCAAGTAGGGCGGCTGTAAGATGCAGCAGTAGCAAAGGAGGAGGCGTACTGACGAGGATGTTGTTACCGGCAGCTTCCAGACCGCTAAGATGGACGAGATCACGGCCTTTGTGCGGCATCGGTTCTTCCACCGATACATCAAGAAGATCGCGTGCACGGGGGAGGCGCATTCAAGGTGCAGTGCAGGCTGCAGAGAAGGGAGAGGTTTTGGTTGTCCGAGTAGGAGTTCTGACCGTTTGTGCTGCAGTTTTCGCCGCTGTTCGAGTCGCGGCTGGGCATTGAATTGGAGAAGGCGGACGAGATGGACGCGCTCATCCAAGGGCTCAACTTTGTGCTGCGCCACGCGCACAACGAGTGCTATACCTACGTGGACGTGGTTCCAGACACACACGGACTCGGTAGCGCAACGGAGGCGGTGCTGCCAAAAGCGGACAAGCACGAACTGTATCCGTTCCTGCTTGTGAACATTGGATCGGGTGTGAGCATCCTCAAAGTGTCGAGCGAGGCGCAGTACGAGCGTGTGTCCGGCACGAGTCTGGGTGGCGGCACCTTCCTGGGGCTGTGTCGAGCGCTCTCAAGCTGCGATCGTTTGACGAGGCCATGGACGCCAGCGTCGAAGGCGACTCCAACGCCGTCGACATGACAGTCGGCGACATCTACGGCAACGGTGGATACGAGCAGTTCCAGCTGAAGCCCAACACGGTGGCCAGTAGTTTTGGCAAGGCGGGTGCTCGCCGCCTGCCGCAGCCTCCTCGTGACGCCGACTTGGCCCGCTCGCTGCTCTTCATGATCACGCAGAACCTGGGCCAGCTAGCCTTCCTGAACGCTCGCCGCGTGCAGACCAAGCGCATTTACTTCGGGCAACTTTCTGCGGCGCAACGAGCTGGCGTGTCGGCAGTTGGCCTACGCCATTGACTTTTGGTCCAAGGGCGACATGCAGGCGCAGTTTTTTCGCCATGAAGGCTTTTTCGGCGCGCTCGGCACGTTCTTGCAGCGCTTCAATGCAGTTCCCGACTCGCCGGCAGCCAGCGAGGCAGAGGACGAACAGGAACACAACGACGCAAGCAGTAGCGGCGATGAGCAGACCACCTACGAGCCGAGCAGTGGCGCGAAGCAGCAGCAGAGGATAAGCGCTGAGCAATAGAGCGCTCGCGATCGTGAGAGGCGAGTAGAATACACTGTAGCTCAACACAACTCTTGCGGCGCACAGGAACACGGGCCCCAGCCTAGACAGCCACAGCCGTTCGTGAAGAAGGCACGACGGGCGAGCGGCGTACAAGGCCAACCAACAACCACGGGAATCGTCAGCACCTGACCAGCACTGCAGCTGGCTGCGCACTCCATGCAAGCAGTGGCAGCGAATTTGGAGCACCCCTTGTCGGCAAGCAACACCTGTTACCGATAGCAAGCAACACCAACAGATCGCGGCGAATTGGCGGCGGTGCTCGCATTAAATAGGACACTTTTACACTTGCTCTACTGTACTCTGCTGGCGGGCTGGGCGGCGCATTTGGCGCATTAAACTGCTCTGGCTGGGACTTGTGGTCACGTACGGACGGGGCCTCATGCCAGGAAGTGCTGCAGAATGTGGAGCTCGTCGGCGCTCAGCAGCGCGGCGGGCGCGGCCGAGAACGGGACGGGCTCCGCGTCGTGCTGCTGCTTGCTGCTGCTGCTGCTGTCGCTGTCGACCTCGGCGTCCATGCAGTCGCTCAGGTCGAGCGAGCCGGCGAGGCTGCTGACCACGTGGCTCTCCCACTTGGACAGGTCGGCGTCGGCCTTCTTGGCCTTCTTCTTGGGCGAGATGCCGCCCTGCCCGGGCTTGTTGCTGGAGCTGCTGCCGGCGGCGACCTCGTCCAGCGACGTGGGCGAGGCTGGCTCGCTGGCGCGGCAACAGTCGCTGGCGTCGTCGCTGCTGCGTTTGCGCTTGAGCGGAGACACGCTGGGGCGCTGGATGGACAGCTCCTGCCGCTTGGCGGGGCTGGCGGGTGCGGTGGTGGAGGTGGCGGTGGCGGCCATTTCTCGCTTCTCCGGAGAGCTTTCCTGGGCTGCTCGCGTGCGAATTGGAATGTGGGCGAGCCGCTCCGCTCACTCACTCACGTTGCAGGTTGCCGTTGCCCTTTGATAGGTGTGGCTCTTCTGGTCCCACGCGCACGTTCCGTCCGTCCGTCGGCGCTCTTTTCCAAAAGGGAAGGCGATCCTCAACCCGAAACACACGCCATGACGGCGGAGCCCAAGCGCTTGCTTGTTGTCGCAAGGCGCAGCGCAGTGCTGCTGGGAATCAGCCCGCGGCGGGGTCTGTCTTGCCAAGACGCTCCAGAAGGAGCGGCCGACTCTGAGGCGCCGGCCGGAAACGTGGCGCGGGGCAGACGGGCCGGCGCGTTTCGGCAGATTCTATTTCCGCCCATCCGTGCGGCAGACGGGGCCGCACAAACGGCGATCCAACCTGCGAAACGGCTGCGTGTGTCACCGCTTGCCACGTACGACTTCGGTATCCGCTGGCACCAGTCGACTGGCTGGGTGCGGAAGGATTCACCACCTTTTCGGCCATGGTGGCCCACAAAGGCTGGCAGCAAGCTGGCCGAGGGAGGCTTCTCCCGACGGGACTGTATGCAGCAGTCCCCAGCAGGGCAGGGCGAAGAATCTCGCCCATCGAAGATCGAGCCTGCCGGGCAAAACGCGCAGATCCGTTCGCGCCCAGCTGCGGCGCTGTGTCGTTGCCTGCCACCGCTAGCTATCCAGGCTGGATTCCAGACAGCGAGCGAGCGAGCGAGCCGCAACAGTCCCTCAAAAAGAGGGGCCGTGACGAATCGTTACCGAGTGGAAGGGCCGGGGTGGTCGTCTCACTCGAAACTGTGCCGACGCCGCCCATCCCCCAGCAGGTCACATTTTCGGAACGACGGTACTCTTCGCCCCATCGATGATGGCTCCAGACCCGCGACGCCAGAAAACAGAGCCGCTGGGCTCGCTCGCGGCTGCTGATGGTGCATGCCAGCGCAGGCCTATAGCGGTGTACTCTCACGCACACACGTGCAGAGGCCGGTTAGAAGGTCGATGGGCGAGGACAGCCTGTAGCCGCTGCTGGAACAAGGTGTCCGCTTCTCGAAAGCAGCCCGATCTTACCCCGCACGTCCTTCAACGGAAACTTCAGCATCGCGCCCGCCTCCACACAGCAGATTTGCCACAGACACCGCTCGGCTTCGCTCCAAACCTGCTGCCTGCCTGCCTGCCCTTTGCTGTTCTGGTCTGTCGGCGCGCCGATCCGATCCAGTGCATGCAAGCACAGCACGCTCTCCCTTCCGGGGCGTGTGGTGAACACACCGTGTTCGCAGTCCAAGGCGCACCGGCCGCAACGACAGTTCTCTCGGCAGGTTTTTCGCAGGAAGCGCCAAGTAGATTCTTGTCCGGCACTGTAGTGCTGTGCATAGTCCTTGAGCGCCACCTTTTTCCCCGTCGCTCGATCCCAGTCACGCATTTGCGCTGGATGATGGTGCGGCGAAGGAAGGCCTGTCTTGACGAAGAAGCAGTTGCAGAGGAGATGCAGATGCAGGCCGCTGCGACACAACGCGTCAGCAACCTCCGCCGCGGTCACCACGACGACGGCGATCGATCGATCCATCGGTCGATCGGTCGGCGTTTTGCGCTTTGCGCTTCGGCGCCCAGCTGCTGCTGCCAAGCGGAGGACGGATGGCCTGTCCATCTCGTCGCGACAACAAACACCCTTGCTGATTATCTCCGTGTAAAGCGTGTGCAAAAACGCCAACCAAAGCGCAGCTCTAACAATCAGTTCGCGAGTCAAGTAAAGGTGATTTTTTTTTTGGGGGTCTACCAAAAAAACTTTACTTGACTCGCGAACCCCTTGTTAATAATGACATGATACAAAGTTGAGATGATATTCCCTCAAAATGCTAATGTAGCGGGCGGGAGAAACAACCAGATACCTTGGACATCGAATTGGCAAGGCAATCTCTCTGAGATCAATTGAGCAGATCGAAAACGAAAATTGAAGCGTCATTAGCGACAGAAGAGCAGGTTGCGACTAGTATAGCAGATCGAGTGGAGCTGCTAAGCGTAGTATTCCTGCCATCACTGCTCTTCACGGCAAGTGTGTTCACACCAACACCTAGGATCGAGAAAAGAGCTCATACAGATGCAGAAAAACTTCCTGGGGAAGGGATTAATCCAGACAGACTCGTATCGGCACAAGATATCGCCAAGTCTCGTCCTTTTTCCAAGTCAAATGCTGGCGGGCTTGGATTGAGTCGCACTCAAGAGCCAACGAATAAAGCATGCGCTGCTATGGCTATTAGAAATTGCCTAGCAACAGAAGAGCACAATAAAAATCAACACCAACGGCAACTGCGTTCAATCTGGCAAACCAATCACAAGAGCTCACTGTTTGGAAGGCGTTTGAAGATTGTAGTGAAGTGCGAATCGCCATCATATTATGCGAAGTACTTCCCAGAACACATCGCGCAAGGTTGGAGCTGGGCTGATAATCCGTGCACACCAGATGTAGCGACAGCCATGCTGAACTGCACAATATTTAACAAGATAGAAGGCACAGACAGCAAAGCCCTACAGCTAAGGCAAAATACCCAGCGATCATACACGATAGGTACCAAAACTCGCAAACTGCAATAGCCACGACTTGAAAAAGCTGGCTGGGTGAGCACTAGCCATTTTAGTAGCCACACCGCGAGAACAAGTGGGCAGGCGACTCGCACAACCGCGGCAGACAAAACTTTGGTACGCGGAAATTTTTCAGCAAATTTACACCAGGAAGCAAGTCAGCAAAGGAGATCTGCAAGGAATACCCACGCCAGGTCGCGGAAAACCAACCCAGCCGATTAAGCTTGTGCAGACAGCGAACCAAGTTTACTGAACAATTTACCCAGGTGATCACAATTTCCCGGACGAGAAAGCGTAGTACAAGTTCGAAGTAGTCGAAGGCATTGCCTTCGAATATCATCCGCTACTTCACGCAGTACCACGACAAATCGACGAAGAAGCAACCATTTAAAACTTGAGCCGAACAAGAAACGCGGAGCTCACAACTCTAGTGGATAAGAGCGCTGCAGCCTCGACTACTGACCGATGGGGGCAATGCTTACAAAGCTAAAGCCCCAAACGTTTATGGGGACGATGCAACATGCTCAGCAAATTTTAAGTGTGGGTATTGTATAGGATTGCGCTACATCAGCTAAACCTTCACTATAAGCACTACCCCGGTATATGTCCGTTTGAGGATGTCGACGGTGGAGCAGTGGAAACGACGAGACACATTTTTGGGGAGTGTGTACGAGCTCAACAAGTCTGGACGAGAGTGATACAACACCGGACCGGATGCACCATCAAGGAAAACGAGCTACAGTACTCCCAAAAGCATGTGGCAGCAAGGGTAGCGCCGCCAGCGCCTCCCCAGATGCGCCAACGCCTAACAACGCTCATCGGCAGATAGGATACGGAGATAGAGAGCCACTACACTCGAATTTGGTCGGTCATTTGCAGTGTAATACCAGCTCAGTTGTGGATGTATCGCAACAAAGCAGTCCACAACAGTGAAAAGATCAGGAACAAACCTACACGGAGCGTGTTCAGGCAGCAGCTTTGCGACAGCTTAGAGCGATATCGAGACGAGACAAAGTCAGGCATGAAACATGTCTCCAAGGATTATATTTGCAAGTCTGATTTGGCATCAGGAGTACCTTCAGTTTTGTATGAGATCTTTAACCAAACAGAGTTCGTTTTGCCTTCTAAATGGCAAGCCGGAAGATTGCGTCCGCTAAGTTATCCTAAGCTCGAAGAGGCGTTTGGCTGTGAGTAACCTTACTCCATATCTACGTGCTGTCAGGCCCGTCGCGGGTAGGCAGTGCGCTATATTACGGGGGGCTTTGTTTCCTAAGAGTGACTTGCATAGTGATCAGGCCTGAAAATCCGATATTGTGTGGGTTACTGTCCTCTCGGGGACTTGTGCGCGTGCTAGCCTTGCGTCTGGGCTAGGAATCTCTTTAAGGCCCGAGTCCTGGCCCTTTCAAAGAACAGAGGATAAAGAGGGTTTGTGTAGTGTTTAACTTTAGTATTGGTTAAGTAGTCTTCGTGCCCAAGACTACAAGATTCAACTCGACCGGTCAAGACACTCCCTGACACGAGCTCGGCACGCTGCCTGCTGGAAGAAGTTATCCCCCAGGGATCACCACGCTGCTACTTCGTCTGGCCACACACGCCTCAAACAACTTTTCCTGAATTCACAGCGCCACAGTGGACTCCCCAGACCCAGCTCAGAATATCGTGGGCTGGGGTCACATCTCCAAAACTGTTTACGAGGAATCGCAGACGGAAGCTAGCTAAGCAATTTTTATTTCGAGTTTGTCTGAATGATACTCGCAGTGCTTGTACAGATTGAAGCCTACCGAATTGCTTTGTCGTGTACAGTAGTAAAGTGCAACTCGAATTACAGGAACAGGGCCCGCTTGGAATGCCATGTTTGCGTGGCGCTATTTCCGGCGCTTTAGAAGCGAAAAATGTGGTTTAGAACTCCACGTGAAAATTCGTTGGCAGTACGGATAGACTCCACTTACAACACAATGTCAACCAGGAAGGTCAACGAGAGTTGGGGATCAAATTGAAGACCCAGATTCAGCCCTAGCACCGGGACTGACTGGTCTTGCGATCCGTCCATGCAAGCTACCCAAGTAAACAGACGCCACTAGCAGAGCTCGCTAGTGCGCCAAACCTCGCTCGTTCAACAGCAGAAGGATCCAAACCCAATTAAGGCCGACTGCGAGTCCACCAAGGTCTCAGCCTACGGTGACCTTTAGAGAAGCGGGGAGAGACTCGACTCCGAATACAAGCGCTGGCAATTCAGCCGTCACGCTATACACATGCCACAGGCTGTTGGCCTGACCGAGGGCGAGCACTGTACCGACCAACATAACCCGCCCAACGGGCGGATCCAGACGCAACGTACCGGAAACGATTCCGCTGCCGGACTTGACCCTTGTGTGCTTGAGGGGAAATTTTGTTCTGGATATGAAGTGTTCTTTCGGGCTTATGTAAATCCTTTCTTTCTTACTTTCCATACTACGTTGCAGGGAAATATGATCCATTTCCTGACTGCGACCTCGATGGACCCACCACCGAGGTCCCCGAAGAGTCACTGAGCTCCCAGACTGGTCACTAAGGTTTCGAAAAGGTAGGGTCATTGCTACCGGACCTTCTCAATGGTCACCGAGACTCCCAACAGGCCAAATCTTGGGAAGGGTCTTTGTCTGTTGCCAATGATGACGTCGACAACTCATCGAAGGTTCTGGGGAATGACCAATCAACAGTGCCTTCAATTGATCATAGTGGGTCGATCCACAAAAGTGATCCCCGTCCATGACAACTGAGACCTTGCCAGACTCAAAAATCCAACCAATCAGAGTTGACTCCGTTAGAGATGACGCAGCGCGATGGCTGACGACTCGTCCTTGCTTCCTGGGCAAATCGCTATACCACAAGAAAGATACTTCGATGAGGTTGGGATCGGGGAGTATGTAGGTAAAAACAGCAACAACGCCCCAGTTACGTGGACAATCGCTTGCAGCTCTTCATACATGCGTATCTTATCATTATCCATGACAACTATCGACCTTGGTAGTGGCCATGGGTTGAGAAACGGTGCAATTTTCGTCTTGAAAATGCCGTGGAATGTAGCCCTCGTAAATTCCTCTTCAGTACTCCCCACTCAAAAATCCCTTGACGTTCACAGCCACGAGAAGAGAGGCCCACTCGCCGCAACTAAACGGAAGAACCGCGTAGGCTGGTGTGTGTCTAACCGACCAGCCATGTTTGCGTAACACTGCCTAGTGATGTTCTACAAAAGAAAATAAGTAAGAATCATTAAGAAAATTCTTACGGGTCATTTTTCTATGTCTCATCAACGAAGACATGTTGATCTGGACCACTATAGAATGTCAGCAACCGGTTGACGTACCCCTGACGCTCACGCGGGACGCACTCTCTTGCCCTCCTAGTAAGGACGTTTTGAGTAAGACCTTGGTCAAACCGTTGCGCTCGACTAACAGTGGAGTCGGTCACACTAATGGTAGCTCCAAACGTTGCCTGAAGCTCCTTGTGCAATTCTTTGAAGTAGAAACAGGGGTGGTGATCAGTATACTCACGCACAATTGTGCACACCGATGTTGGCCACCATGAGATCTTAGTTCTTGACACGGCTTTCAAAACATTGCCTGTCTTCTTAATATCTAGATGCCAACGGCTCAAACTACGTTCGGAAACACCTAAAACAGTAGCTACAGTAGCGATATCAATGCACAAAAGAATAATCCTAATGCCAGTCACATACTCATGTGAAGTGACTGGCATTTTCTTCTCTTGTCCGATTCGGCATTGACAGACTGGCAGCAAAATTCTTGAGTGGCTGGCAACCGCCTGCCATGTCGGACTTTAGAGCAGCTTTTTGCTCCGAAAGTGCTCGGACTTTCAAAACGAAGTCCTGTCATTTTCCTATTGGCTTCAGTGCACCTTAAAATTGCAGATAGTAAAATCGCCACAACGCTTTCAATGCACAACACTAGTAGCAATTAAGCGTAGATGGTGGAAACAGAACTGCGGCGACTGCAGTCGATCGGGAGGCGAGAATAGCTAGTGACTACAGCACCTTGCCCGAAAACCGCGCTACTATCAATCCCGCAGTGGAGCATCCGTCCTCCTCACCCTCTGCACTCGCGTGGCAGCGGCAGCTGGGCGCCGAAGCGCAAAGCGCAAAACGCCGACCGATCGACCGATGGATCGATCGATCGCCGTCGTCGTGGTGACCGCGGCGGAGGTTGCTGACGCGTTGTGTCGCAGCGGCCTGCATCTGCATCTCCTCTGCAACTGCTTCTTCGTCAAGACAGGCCTTCCTTCGCCGCACCATCATCCAGCGCAAATGCGTGACTGGGATCGAGCGACGGGGAAAAAGGTGGCGCTCAAGGACTATGCACAGCACTACAGTGCCGGACAAGAATCTACTTGGCGCTTCCTGCGAAAAACCTGCCGAGAGAACTGTCGTTGCGGCCGGTGCGCCTTGGACTGCGAACACGGTGTGTTCACCACACGCCCCGGAAGGGAGAGCGTGCTGTGCTTGCATGCACTGGATCGGATCGGCGCGCCGACAGACCAGAACAGCAAAGGGCAGGCAGGCAGGCAGCAGGTTTGGAGCGAAGCCGAGCGGTGTCTGTGGCAAATCTGCTGTGTGGAGGCGGGCGCGATGCTGAAGTTTCCGTTGAAGGACGTGCGGGGTAAGATCGGGCTGCTTTCGAGAAGCGGACACCTTGTTCCAGCAGCGGCTACAGGCTGTCCTCGCCCATCGACCTTCTAACCGGCCTCTGCACGTGTGTGCGTGAGAGTACACCGCTATAGGCCTGCGCTGGCATGCACCATCAGCAGCCGCGAGCGAGCCCAGCGGCTCTGTTTTCTGGCGTCGCGGGTCTGGAGCCATCATCGATGGGGCGAAGAGTACCGTCGTTCCGAAAATGTGACCTGCTGGGGGATGGGCGGCGTCGGCACAGTTTCGAGTGAGACGACCACCCCGGCCCTTCCACTCGGTAACGATTCGTCACGGCCCCCTCTTTTTGAGGGACTGTTGCGGCTCGCTCGCTGTCTGGAATCCAGCCTGGATAGCTAGCGGTGGCAGGCAACGACACAGCGCCGCAGCTGGGCGCGAACGGATCTGCGCGTTTTGCCCGGCAGGCTCGATCTTCGATGGGCGAGATTCTTCGCCCTGCCCTGCTGGGGACTGCTGTGTCGGCTTCTCCTTGGCCGTAACTCCGTTTCCACGCCCATACTTTTCTGAGCCAGGCCTCTTGCCGGCTGTCCTCCCCGCGAGTGTCCTCTCACCTGCACTTCTTATCCTTCTCTACAGCAGGTCCTCTCTCCGACCCAACTGCACGACAGCGGGTCTCGGCGGGGCCCCAACCCGATGGCCGAGACGCTCCGCCCTTTTCAACCGGCTGAACAACGAGTTGAGGGCTACAACCCCGCTCCCGCCTTCACCTGAACGCCGGCAGAGCACACTTCGCGGCTTTCTCCTCGCGAGAGCTCCTGATACCGGGTCCGTGCGACCGGAGGGGCGTCTAAACCGAGCCGCTCTGCACCACCTCACTGGTCCGGACGCGGAGGCCTCCTTGCTCTCCTCAGTGGGGGCCGGCACTACTCGGCCGCCTGATCTCCAGTCTTCCCGTCGAATCCAGGGGCCCTTCTCGGTCCTCCCCGACGGTCTCGCAGCTCGGAGCCCGGGACGATGACTCGTGGAACCGCCCCGCGTTCTGCCAGCCGGCACTCCGCCGCCTACTGTCTTCTTCTCTTCCAGGCGCTGGTGAGGTGGATCTCCCCAGTCCCTGGACCTCCCGCGCAACAACCGAGATGCTTTGGGTGAGACCGGCGTCTGCCAGTCCACGCGTATATTGTCCCTTTACCTGAGCTCCACCGGCCCAAATTGAGACTGAGGGACGCCGTGCGATCGCACAGCGGAGCCCTCCTAGCCCGCTACCGCAGTCTACTCCTACTTCCTTCTACTTTCCAGACTCTCTTCGTATCCTGCACCCACCACCTTTTGTCCTGTCGACTCAGCGCAGTTGAATGAAGCCCTTCCAGCGCTCACCCGCTCCGCTGGACTTGGTCTCCACGTGCTCGTCCGTCGTGCCACCTGTCCTTGCGATCTTCCGTGGTCTCCACTTCAACTTGGTCAGCAGTCAGTTCCGGTGGTACCAGACAGTTGGTACCCCGTATGTGTGCACTGTTACATACGGGAACCTTTTCATCTCCCACTTCAATCTCGCACCTCCTTCAACTATTCCCCTTTTCCGCAGCCCTCCGTCCTGCTGCTACCAGTCCGTCACCTCCTGCTGCTACCCGTTCACCAACTCCGTTCGGCCGTCATCAGTCCGTCACTCCTGCTGACACTAGTCCTCAGCGACGTACGGGTCGCGGATCCTCCACCCGGGTGCTTACTCCTCGCCTTCCGTCTCGGTCCCCTCGCCGTCACTGCTAGTGAGATCCACTACTACCGGTAGGTGTTGAACCTTGGTCTTGTCGCTGACAAGGCCCCCTTGCCCATACGCCATCCCCGGCCGCATGATCGTCCCCGATCTTGCCTGCATCGAATAGGCTTTCGAACTGTGCTGCCGTGATCCAATGCCGCGAGAACGGACCTTCCGGCCGCTTCCCGATGTCGACTTGGTACTGCAACTCATATCTCCCTGCGCGATTTCTCGCTCGGCGTCGTCAATCTCGACGACACATCCGTACGCCGGTGAAAGGAGGAAGGCCGGTACTTCCGCCAATGGCTGCTTCCGAGGTTCGCTGGGTCTTCGAGGTGCGACAGCAACCGCACTACCAATTCGTCCAAGTTCTCCTTGCTCAGCAATATTTCCAGTAGCCGGTGTCCGTCGACCTTCAGCGTCTCCGTCACTACTACCTCCGTCGTCTCCACGTACTCTCTTGCGGGGATTATCTTTTGACGTGGCTGCTTCAGCTTCTGGTACCCGGCGATTGTTGTTTGCGCCCACCGCCGCATCTTCTGTGGTCTGTGATCGGTCACGTGCAGCACCCCGTCGCGCTGCTCGTGCCTCCTTGCTGCGTCCGCTTCCTGCCGCTGACGCTGCTGCTTTGACTTCGGGTCGTCACCATCGTTGACAGGAGGTCTTCGTTCTGCTTGGTGCTTTCTCTTCTGCGTGGACTTTGACGACGTTCCACTTGCGCCGTTACCTCGGCTTCTCTTCGGTTGACTATTTTCAGCTTCCGCTTCGGCTACCCGATTTGGCTGTGCAGAAGCTCCGTACGAGTCCACAATCTCGTACGGCCCAACGTCTCCACTAACCATTGACTCTATTTCCGCCGCCGGTTCACTGGAAGGTGCTGAACGGCTTTCTTCAACCGCTGGCGCTGGTGGAACGGCACCTGCCGGTATCGTTGTTACGAGTGCTGGGTCTTGGCCGGCTGAGTCCACTACCCCATTCGCATCTGCAATGCCTTCGTCTTCAACTTCTGCTTCTCTTTCCATCTCAGACAAGACCCTCCGTGCCGATTGATCCAGAAACCCTCTGGGACTGTGATACGACACAATGAAGCTGCTGTGGGTCACAACTTTCGCCCCGTTATCTAGCCGCTGTATCAGCCAGTTGTCATGACCCGCGTCCTCGAGAATTCTCGCCGGTCCTACCCACTGATGGGCTAGCTTTGTTATACCTTTTCCTTTGGGTGGCTTCAGCAGCCAGACGACATTTCCTGGTTGGAAGTGAGTCTTATGTCGCACTTGCTGGTTGTAATGCAGGGCTCGACGACGCTGATCTTTCGCGATTGCTGAGTTCGCGATCTCCATTGCCGTCTTCATCCGCACCACCAGTGACCTGTGGTAGTCCGCCCAGTCCTCTACTCGAGATACTCCACTCGACCTCAACAGTTCGTTTGGTGACCTCAATCTCCTGCCAAGCATCAGTTCATTCGGCGAGAAGCCGGTTGTTCCGTGTCGAGCTCCGTTATACGCATACACCGCGCAGGGCAGCCAGCCGTCCCAGTCCTTCTGGTCTTCTGCGACGTACATCGCCACCATGTCCTTCCAAACCTTTTGAAATCTCTCTACCAGACCTAAAAGCGCGGGCCTGTAGGGGACCGGCGTCGTCTGCTTGAGCTGTAACAATGCAGCCATTTCATCCAGTACTTTGCCACCGAGCTCGGGAGCTCCATCTGTGACTAATTCCCTCATCGGTCCATGAACCAGTACAATCCGTTCCACTAGGAATTTGGCAATTACCGGGGCAGTGTGCGAGGGTACTGCGACCGCTACTGCGTACCTCGTTGCGTAGTCAACGGCCGCAATCACGTATCTGTTACCTTCCGCTGTTACCGGTAGCGGACCTGCTACGTCGAGCGCCCACCGGTCTCCTGGTACGCCCCCACCTTGGCTCCGGAGTGGTGGTATCACTTCCTTGGGCTTGGTCTTCCGTGAGCCGCAATCTCGGCAACTGAACACCCACTCGCGGACCTGAGCTTTCATCGTCGGCCACCAGTACACGGCAGTCATGCGCGCGTACGTCTGAGGTACTCTTAAGTGGCATGCGAATATTGAGTCGTGTGCTTCGCGGAATGCTTTCGCCCACAGCGCAGAGGGAGTACCACTCGCTTCTGCCCTGCTGCGACTTCTAGGTACACAATTCCGTCTTCTTCTACAATCTTGTTGCCGCCGTACTTGCCCAACCGCTTCCACCGTCGAACTTCACAATCCTCGCGCTGGCACTGCCGGATCTCTTCGTCGGTGATCTGCCCGCTATCGGCGGGTGCCACCGCTCGAGTACTCCGCTCGTCCTCTGCTGTCGCTGCATTTGGTTCTTGCATCGCCAAAACTTGCTGTACTGGGGCCCTGGACAGCGCGTCTGCGACGACATTAGTTGAGCCAGGTCTGTACGTGATCGTGAAGTCATATTCTTGGAGCTGCAGCGACCATCGATGCAATCTCCCGGTGAGGTCCTTCGACTTCATGAGCCAGCTGAGTGCGCTGTGATCGGTAACTAATTCAAATTTGTGCCCATAAAGATAGGGCCTAAAAGTTTGATTGCCCACACGACGGCGGCGCATTCTAAATCGGTGATCGAGTACTTTGCTACCGTGGGCGAATTCACCTTCGATGCATATGCTATGGGCTGATCGCCGTGCCCATGATCTTGCATTAACACTGCGCCTAACCCGACGGTGGATGCGTCAGTCGCTAACTTAAACGACTTCCGGAAGTCTGGGTAGGCCAACACTGGCCTCTCCGTCAACTCTTGTTTCAATAGCTCAAACGCAGCTTGCTGTTCCCTTCCCCATGACCATTCCACGGTCTTCCGTAATAACTTCGTTAGAGGCGCAGCTTTGGTACTGAAATTCGCGATGAACCGCCGATAAAACCCTGCGAGATGCACGAAACTTTTTACCGCCTTCTCATCCTCCGGTGTTGGGAACTTCCGGACACTTTCGACGAGACTACTCATCGGCCGAATTCCGTCTTGATCCAACTCGTGGCCCAAGTACTCCAACCGTTCCGTAGCAAAGGTGCACTTTTTCGCTTTTAGTGACAATCCAGCTACACTCAATCGTTCGAGTACTGCAGCTAGTTCCACTACGTGTTCGGGGACACCACCGCGCGAAAAACTATGATGTCGTCCAAATAGACTAGGCAACACTGCCAGGTAAGACCTCGTAACACTGCATCCATGACTCTCTGAAATGTTCCCGGCGCATTGGCAAGTCCGAACGGCATTCGTACAAACTGGAACAGACCTTCATGCGTGATGAACCCCGTCTTCTCCTTGTCCTTCGGCGACACTGGAATCTGCCAGTACCCGCTGTGTAAGTCGAGACTTGTGAACCTCCGAGCTCCGTACATCATCTCAATAGTCTCATCTATCCTAGGCAACGGGTAGACATCCTTCACTGTCTTTGCATTCAGTAGACGATAGTCTATGCAAAATCGCACGGTTCCATCTTTCTTTTTCACCAACACCACGGGAATCCCCATGCTCCTGTTCCATTCTCGATGACGCCGTCGGCCAACATTTTGGCGACCTCGGTGTCGATGACTTTCTGTTCCACCCTTGAGTACCGCCGACCTCTAATCTTAACTGGGGCCTCCGAGCCCGTATTAATGGTGTGTTCCACGCCGAGCTTCGTGGCAGGAGGGCAGCCGTCCTTCGGTTCTATGAGTTCCGGATAGTTGCGCAGCAGCTGAATTAACATTTTCCGGTCGTGATCGTGCATCTCCCCGATGTTTAAATCCTCTTCGTTGCTCAGCGAGTCGACTTCACCGCGGAAGTTCTTGTTCAACCATTGGTTCACCCGGTCACGGTGCAGTTCACCGTCGACCTGCAGTATCTCCATGTCACTCTGTGTCGGTGCCCACGTACCGAGAATCTCCCGGCTCGGTAACTTCACCTTCTTGCCTATGACGTTCATGACAGGAACCACTACTTGACCGTCTTTCACAGTTGTTACAGTAGGAGCCACAAGCACGTACGGTTCGGTTCTCAACGCTGGTAGAAAGAGGCCCGTTGTGCCTTCTGGAGCGGCTACTGCTACAGCGACATTGTGTAGCGTGTTACACTTAACTTTAGCCGGACGAACTGCTCGGACTTGGGCCACAGACTCGTCCACGCCTGCCGCAATGGTGCAGCCAAACGGCACGATCCGCTTGGTGCCGTCTTCGTACCACTTCATTTCCCGGTGCGTGAAGTCCAACTTCACTCCCTTCATAATCATCCAGTCCTCCCCGAGCAAAAAGTCGGTGTTGGGACCTTCGGTCACTAACGCCTCTACAGTCATTGTTTGCAAGTATGGCGTCCGGAACTGAAATCTCCAAACTCCAAGTACCTTTACCGTGTTACCTGTAAACCCCTCCATGTAGTCGACTGGCGCAACTCTGTCGAGGCGTTCGCCGAACTTCTTCCAAGTTTCACCCGCCACACTGTACTGGGCGCAGGTATCTAGTCTGATGTGCTGTTCCTCACCTCGAACTGTTACCACTGCTGTAGGTAAAGAGTTTGTTGCAGGTGCTTGCACTGGCCGCAACTTGCCAACCCGTACTTGGCAACCGTCCTTCTCGCTCCATTCTGTTACCGGTCGCGAGAAAACTGCGCCACTGTGGTACTCGTAGTGTTTGCGGGGATGTTTGTGGCCAGCTTTCTTCAGCAGGGTATTGACGGCGTGGGGCAAGGCGAAGCTCACTGCATCGGCTTCTTTCGGCGTCAACACCCTGGATCCACCGACACCGTGTTGCACTAGTGCACCGTCGGCTTCGCCGCGCTGTACCCACTGGGTCCACCACTTCCGTTGTTCCCGAGCGCGGGCCTTCCTCACCCGGTGCTCGTATCGCCGCCGTGCTCGATTTACTGACACGGACGTCTCCGACGTCGGCACCCAATCGTCTTCTCCAATTGCGTGTAGTCCTGCAGCCGCCGTCACAAGCTGTGCGGCTACACCGTCACGTACGTCGTTCTCCCCACGACCTCACCGGCCGCTAGCCGTTCTCCACGTTCAGCCTCGGCACTGGCTAGCTTGGCGTACCCGTCTTTCAGTGCGTCAACCCGCTCTTCGACTTCTCGGTGTGCGCGTGCCGCCTGTTCACTCCATGACAGTGCGTTTCGGAACTCCTCGCTTGGCTCCGGCATTTCCACCTCGGCTTCGGCGGTAATGCCTGGGGCCAGCCCTCTTTCTTCGCCGTGGTCGGCATGTTTCCGTTGCGACGTGACACCTTCCACGGACACAACCTGATCCAGTGCTTTCTGGAGTGTCGATCGCACTTCACGACGCAATCGGAGGAATTTTGCGCGCTCCCGTCGCTTGGCCGCCTTCTTTTCTCGTCGCTTACTCTCTTGCGCGGTGACCCCTTCCGTCTCCAGGTTCACGGCCCGAGCCATTGCGATCTTGCCAATAGACTTGTCCCCAAGTCGCATTTCGGCGTGCACGTTGGCCAACACTTCCGGTGGTGGGCGTCTCAGGTAGTTGTCACTACGCTTCTGTGGCAACGCTATCAGCCCTGGTTTCGCCCTCGGTGTACGTGTCGCCTCCGCTGGCACCCGTACAACGAAATCTGTGTTTGCCGTGGGCCCTCCACTGCAGACGCCCCCTTCTTCCATTTCCGCGGTCGTCACCGTCGATGCCACTTCACTGGTGTCGTTTACCGACCTTTTCACCGAAGCCGAGTCCCTGGCGGCATTGTTCACTGAGGTATCACATCCCGATATCTGTTGCGATTTCTCGTTCTCTCCTCCCCAGAATGAAGTTTCCGCCGCCCCGTACGACATTGTGCACTCCGCCTGAGTTGCGGTTTCGCCATCCCCAGTGGTGGCTCCCTTGTTCCTTGTTACAGCATCGACTTCGCTGTTTCCTGTTACAGTGGTGCTTGCTACCTCGGCGTCTGTCACCAGGAGTTCCGTGGACGGGCTGTCTTCCAGCGACACTGCCACGCCATCCCCTGCCTTGGACACCCCAACTGTCGAGAACAAGCACGCCGCCGCCGCCGTGTTTACCCCCGATACTGAACCCGCTTCTTCTTCTTTTGTTACTTCTAGCGTTCCCGCCAAACTGACCGGCTCCTCGAAGTACACACGTCGACGAGTTGGCGCGTCTCCAGCTGCCTGGCCACCTTCATTCTCTTCTGTCCCAGCCCTCCGGTACTGATACACCGGTGGGATCCATTCCTTTTCCTTTCCGTGTCGCGTAGTGGGCCTCTCAGTGACGCTATCCCCGTCCAGCGCTACCGTCTGCTGGGTTCGACATGTTGATGACTTCCACCCACGTCCTCTCCTTCTTACCGACCACGCTCGCTCCGCACGTGGCCGACCTACCCTTCCTGTTCTCGGTTCCCCTCTCGCAGACTGTGAGGCCGAGCCCCTCACGCCTGCTGCTCGTTTCCCGAGGACTGTTGAGCGTCTCCTCGACAGGTCCCCTCGGTTGACCGTCCCTCTTCGGTTCGAGCGAAGTCATCATCCTCGAGTTTTGTCGGGCAATCTCTGGCGAAGTGTCCTTCGTGTTGGCAGTAGAAACACACCGAGCCTTCTCGAGGTCGGGGTCTACCGGGACTCGCTTGTCGTGCCAGGAAGCGGCGATGGTTGCGCATTCTCTCTTCTCTGTTCGGGTACGTCCGCGACGTAGCTCCTGTGGTAGTGGCGGTCGAGTTAAATGACCGGCCTTCCGTTTTCATGGTCTTGCCCGGTCGATTCCCACCTTGACCGCTACTGTCGGACCTCTTCATCCGCCGGGTGTCTTGCTGACGCCCACTGGACCTTGGCTGTATACCCGGGTCTTCCGCGACGATCTTGAATCCCGGTGGTATATGTGACCACCATTCTGTCTGGTCCTTCGAGCCTTTTACCCGGACAAGATGCCCGTCCACATCGTACCGTGGCGCAGCGTGGCTGGTGGCTCCGAACGTGGTCTCTCCAGTCACCACACGGCCTCCGTTGCCCATCCAAGCTGTCTGTTCTTGATCGTTCTGCACTACCGATGCCGGCATTACACCCGGTTGAGCTTGCCCTCGGCGTATGTCGTACGCCCTTTCGGCCATTTCCAACCCTACCAGATGCCCTTCACCGTACTCGCCAGTGTTGCTCACAGCTTCTTGTACTGCATCACGTAAGTAGGACGGGTCACGTCCAAGTGCAACGCGAACGTGTGTGGCGCTGGTCTGGTTACTCATTCCGTTAAGGAAGGCATTGATCAACCACTTTTCGTCAATGTTACGGCCAGCCACGATCTTCCTCAAGTTCTGGGCAAAGTCACTCAAGTTCTCGCCTCGAGCCTGTTTCCGGGCGTTCAGCCTCGTGATTGTCTCCGGCTCCGTGCTTGTGATCATGTATTGGCCTTTCATCATGGCGGCGAGACTCTCGATGGTCTCCTCTTCTGGGGCCAACTCATGGTTCACTGTACTGAACCATTCCATAGCTTCTCCACCCAGCAGTGTCACTACTTCGTCGAACAGCTCACGGTCGGTCCACGTGACGTGTTGATTCCGCGTCTGCTTCCGAACTTCCTTCCGGACCGCGTCCAACCACGCCGTCACTGTTACAGTGTCGTCCCGACCTAGGAACTTCGCCACTCGTAACTTCTTTCGGGGCGCCGGCCGACTTGCCACTTGTGCTTGTGGTGCCGGATAGAATGGCGGGTAGTATCCCATCGGATATCCTGGTGGATAACCTGGCGGGTATCCCGGCCAATATCCAGGTGCTGATGGTGGCGCCGGTGGTCCTTGTGGCTGTCGTGGCGCCGGTCGTTCTGCTGCCTCCGACACTGGTGGAACTGGTGGCGCTACCGTCGCTCCTTGTGGCGGTGGTGCCACTCCCTCAGCAGTCGCAGATGTGCTCGCCAGCACTCGGCCGGCACTACTTTCTGTTGTCGTCGTCGTCTCCCTGACGTACTAACTGCAACCGTGGGTGTCAACCACGGCGTTGCTGTCTGGCGAGCGTACGCCGCGTACATTGCCGCTCGAACTTCCGGTGGTACGGCTGCTTCGTACCCCAGTGGTGAGGCGAACGGGAAATTAGTTGTGAATCCTGTCGCACCAGTCCCTGAAACTTGTGTGGGTGCTGCGGCGGACGTGACTGTGGAGGCGTACGGCGCTCCTGTCCTCGTCGTCTGTCCGAACCCGATCGTTGCCTGCGCGTTTGGAAGCGCGGCGTTCTGACCAGCTACATCGGTCGACATAGCCGTTGGCGTCTCGCCGGTGGTAGGTCGAATCTCTTCCATCTCGACGTCCATTGTCACACCGTGGCCCGTATCGACGGTCGTCCTCGTCCTCTTATCCACTGCTGTTGTCGAACTCGCCACCGCGGCTGCCGCGGCAGAGCGTCTCACCGCTCTGGCATCACGTTCAGCTGTTGGTGTCGACATCCTCGCTTCCTGTCCTTACGTCTTTTTTCTTTTTTTTTTTCTGCAG
Organism: Phytophthora macrochlamydospora; assembly: GCA_011947325.1. Lineage (NCBI taxonomy): Eukaryota > Oomycota > Peronosporomycetes > Peronosporales > Peronosporaceae > Phytophthora > Phytophthora macrochlamydospora. The sequence continues at coordinate 25,032 of JAAVTH010000285.1, forward strand.
ACACGTATGTTTTCATTAGTACATCAGTGCCCAAACTTCCCATCTCATCACACCCCGGCCCAAGGATCTTGCCCACGGGAACCTGTCTCGCAGAGCGCACGCCTTTCGGAAGCACCACTGCACAGAAGGCCCCTGTATGACCACCATGTCGGCTTCTCCTTGGCCGTAACTCCGTTTCCACGCCCATACTTTTCTGAGCCAGGCCTCTTGCCGGCTGTCCTCCCCGCGAGTGTCCTCTCACCTGCACTTCTTATCCTTCTCTACAGCAGGTCCTCTCTCCGACCCAACTGCACGACAGCGGGTCTCGGCGGGGCCCCAACCCGATGGCCGAGACGCTCCGCCCTTTTCAACCGGCTGAACAACGAGTTGAGGGCTACAACCCCGCTCCCGCCTTCACCTGAACGCCGGCAGAGCACACTTCGCGGCTTTCTCCTCGCGAGCTCCTGATACCGGGTCCGTGCGACCGGAGGGGCGTCTAAACCGAGCCGCTCTGCACCACCTCACTGGTCCGGACGCGGAGGCCTCCTTGCTCTCCTCAGTGGGGGCCGGCACTACTCGGCCGCCTGATCTCCAGTCTTCCCGTCGAATCCAGGGGCCCTTCTCGGTCCTCCCCCGACGGTCTCGCAGCTCGGAGCCCGGGACGATGACTCGTGGAACCGCCCCGCGTTCTGCCAGCCGGCACTCCGCCGCCTACTGTCTTCTTCTCTTCCAGGCGCTGGTGAGGTGGATCTCCCCAGTCCCTGGACCTCCCGCGCAACAACCGAGATGCTTTGGGTGAGACCGGCGTCTGCCAGTCCACGCGTATATTGTCCCTTTACCTGAGCTCCACCGGCCCAAATTGAGACTGAGGGACGCCGTGCGATCGCACAGCGGAGCCCTCCTAGCCCGCTACCGCAGTCTACTCCTACTTCCTTCTACTTTCCAGACTCTCTTCGTATCCTGCACCCACCACCTTTTGTCCTGTCGACTCAGCGCAGTTGAATGAAGCCCTTCCAGCGCTCACCCGCTCCGCTGGACTTGGTCTCCACGTGCTCGTCCGTCGTGCCACCTGTCCTTGCGATCTTCCGTGGTCTCCACTTCAACTTGGTCAGCAGTCAGTTCCGGTGGTACCAGACAGTTGGTACCCCGTATGTGTGCACTGTTACATACGGGAACCTTTTCATCTCCCACTTCAATCTCGCACCTCCTTCAACTATTCCCCTTTTCCGCAGCCCTCCGTCCTGCTGCTACCAGTCCGTCACCTCCTGCTGCTACCCGTTCACCAACTCCGTTCGGCCGTCATCAGTCCGTCACTCCTGCTGACACTAGTCCTCAGCGACGTACGGGTCGCGGATCCTCCACCCGGGTGCTTACTCCTCGCCTTCCGTCTCGGTCCCCTCGCCGTCACTGCTAGTGAGATCCACTACTACCGGTAGGTGTTGAACCTTGGTCTTGTCGCTGACAAGGCCCCTTGCCCATAGCTGCATACAGTCCCGTCGGGGAGAAGCCTCCCTCGGCCAGCTTGCTGCCAGCCTTTGTGGGCCACCATGGCCGAAAAGGTGGTGAATCCTTCCGCACCCAGCCAGTCGACTGGTGCCAGCGGATACCGAAGTCGTACGTGGCAAGCGGTGACACACGCAGCCGTCTCGCAGGTTGGATCGCCGTTTGTGCGGCCCCGTCTGCCGCACGGATGGGCGGAAATAGAATCTGCCGAAACGCGCCGGCCCGTCTGCCCCGCGCCACGTTTCCGGCCGGCGCCTCGAGTCGGCCGCTCCTTCTGGAGCGTCTTGGCAAGACAGACCCCGCCGCGGGCTGATTCCCAGCAGCACTGCGCTGCGCCTTGCGACAACAAGCAAGCGCTTGGGCTCCGCCGTCATGGCGTGTGTTTCGGGTTGAGGATCGCCTTCCCTTTTGGAAAGAGCGCCGACGGACGGACGGAACGTGCGCGTGGGACCAGAAGAGCCACACCTATCAAAGGGCAACGGCAACCTGCAACGTGAGTGAGTGAGCGGAGCGGCTCGCCCACATTCAATTCGCACGCGAGCAGCCCAGGAAAGCTCTCCGGAGAAGCGAGAAATGGCCGCCACCGCCACCTCCACCACCGCACCCGCCAGCCCCGCCAAGCGGCAGGAGCTGTCCATCCAGCGCCCCAGCGTGTCTCCGCTCAAGCGCAAACGCAGCAGCGACGACGCCAGCGACTGTTGCCGCGCCAGCGAGCCAGCCTCGCCCACGTCGCTGGACGAGGTCGCCGCCGGCAGCAGCTCCAGCAACAAGCCCGGGCAGGGCGGCATCGCCCAAGAAGAAGGCCAAGAAGGCCGACGCCGACCTGTCCAAGTGGGAGAGCCACGTGGTCAGCAGCCTCGCCGGCTCGCTCGACCTGAGCGACTGCATGGACGCCGAGGTCGACAGCGACAGCAGCAGCAGCAGCAAGCAGCAGCACGACGCGGAGCCCGTCCCGTTCTCGGCCGCGCCCGCCGCGCTGCTGAGCGCCGACGAGCTCCACATTCTGCAGCACTTCCTGGCATGAGGCCCCGTCCGTACGTGACCACAAGTCCCAGCCAGAGCAGTTTAATGCGCCAAATGCGCCGCCCAGCCCGCCAGCAGAGTACAGTAGAGCAAGTGTAAAAGTGTCCTATTTAATGCGAGCACCGCCGCCAATTCGCCGCGATCTGTTGGTGTTGCTTGCTATCGGTAACAGGTGTTGCTTGCCGACAAGGGGTGCTCCAAATTCGCTGCCACTGCTTGCATGGAGTGCGCAGCCAGCTGCAGTGCTGGTCAGGTGCTGACGATTCCCGTGGTTGTTGGTTGGCCTTGTACGCCGCTCGCCCGTCGTGCCTTCTTCACGAACGGCTGTGGCTGTCTAGGCTGGGGCCCGTGTTCCTGTGCGCCGCAAGAGTTGTGTTGAGCTACAGTGTATTCTACTCGCCTCTCACGATCGCGAGCGCTCTATTGCTCAGCGCTTATCCTCTGCTGCTGCTTGTCCTCGCCTGGTGGCAACGCTGGCCTCATTAATAGAGGGATGTGAGTCCCTTTTCTACGTGATCCCTCCATTAAGCTGTACCTTGTTTAAACCTTCTAGCCCAAAATATGTCAGCTCCAGCTCTTTCTCTTCCTGGAAGCGATTCCACTCGCTCGCTGTGTACTTGTAGGTGATCTGGGAACGTCTCATCCCGACATTTTTAGTCCGAAAAGGCCTCCAATACAAAATGGTAGCATTGTGACTCACATTACTAGTACACGTAACAGAGCAAGCTCCGCTCTTCCCACCAACTACTGAGAGCTCGTACAGCAGCATTGTGCGACCTAGTGGCAAAAGCGTGGGCTACTCATCTGGTTCTGACGATTGAGAGCGAGCATCACCAGTGTATTGACGCAGTTGCCCGATGACAGAATGTCTACACCAGGAATAAAATAAGTGGCAACAAGACGGGATGATGATGCTACCGATTCAGAGCTCTTTTTCCACGGCGTCAGCCCCAATAGCCGCACACTTAACCTGCAGGGGGGCTTATAGCACCAAAATTGACAGCCTTATACTATGTAGGTCCAGCGGCTACCATCACTAAATATTTGCTGATTCCTCGCTATCCCTCCATTAAGCCCGCAGAGTCCCTCCATGAAGCTAATGGAGGGAAATCCCTCTGATGAGACCAATGTAGCCATGACCAATCCTGTCCCGGCGTTGCATCGAACGCAGAAGGGACTGATCCTACAGTGTGCAGGCGACGGGACGGCCATTATGAAACGAACACCGAAATTAGTTTCCACCAGACGATGGCCGCTGCGCCAGGTAACTTCGCTCGCATGGATGCCGTCGCCGCTGCAGCGCTCGTGGGTGAAGACCGGATGCACACACTTGAGATCCGTAGAGAAGTCCATCTCGGAGAACGGGCCATCCTCGAGCTGTTGCCACGCCATGGCGTTTTCTGTGATGAGTTCCGCTTCTTCTCAGTTGCACATTGCTGCCGCTCCGCCAAAAGCTAGTCTTCAAACACGCTGCCTTCCTCGCGTTAATAGCTGTTTCCAGGATGACCACCGCTAAGCTGCAACACACCAACGCCATACCTGTAGAGATAAACAAACTGGTTCATTAGTCCGCACCCAGTTACGACCGGCTGCGCTTGGACGGTGCCTCCTCTAGCTCTACGGCACGCATGGCCTTATCTCCATGCTGCTTCTTGCTGCATGCCCGCTTTTTGTTGTCTTTGCTAGTAATGTGCTCTTCCTCTTCTCCCCAGCGTTGTCCATAAAGAACAAGTTGCTGTCGGCAGTTGCTTCCTCTGTGGGGGCAGCCGAACTCGTGCCAATCTGAGCGCGACGCGCCTTACTGAGCATTCCCGCAGCAGCGACCTGTAGATAAGTCAAATAGCCCTGTGATACACAGCAATCAGTACGTTAAAGCGCGTGCGCATGCAAAAGATCCTCGCGCGCTTACCTTTTGGATAAGTGGGAACGTGTTAGCAGTAACATTCGTCGAGCTCAACAGCACATTTGCCATCTTGGCTTGACCCCCACAGAGACTCCACAGTTGCTGAGTGGCCTTTTCAAATGCGGACGAAGGCGTTGCAGTCTGCTCGAGATCTAACCAAGTGATGAAGCTGCTCGGAAGCGGCACGCCGGCCAAATGCGCCATGGCTGTAGTGATCGCAGGAAGGCCCGACTTGAGCTCAACCCGCATGAACTGAGCTGCGTGACGCAGACACACAATGCCATCGAACAGATTCCGGTCCTGCACCGCCGCCTTCTTTTCTTCTGCAACATTTTGGGCTCGGTCAAAGATCTCTACGCTAGCAAAGGTGCGCGAGTATACTTGCGCAAGACAATTCAAAAGTGCCCGTCGGTCTTGCGCATCAAATACCTCGTCTTCGTCTTCGTCCAGGTATGTTGCAGGCTTGGGCAGACCCTGTAAGAACGACAGCACTGCAACAAGCCAGTGTCCATTATCATGAACTCCACACTGTCGCATTTGAGCAGCAAAAGCACTTGTCGGGTCGTGAGCTGCGCCTGGGCAACAGCATCCACCTTCCTCGGCGTGTTTGACTTCTTCAAAGACGTCTTCTCTTCATCCGAAGAAGAGTCATCTGACGTCCCCTCCTTTTCATCGTCGCTGTCATCATCGAACTCGATCGGAAAGTATACAGCAAGCGTCAACATCGCGCCATAAATCTTGGCCACCTCCGCATCAAACTCCACCTTCTTTAGCTCCTTACTTTCCTCTGGACAGAAGAACGACGTCCATGGCGCTTTTAACCCGCTTGACTCGCCGTGCTGATGCTCGTCACGGGGCAACCTTGCCAACTCCAGTGCATCCTGCACGATGACACGCTCAGAAGCGCACGCAACGCCTGCACCTGTTTACCAGCGGCACTACCTTCCGAGCACTCCCAGTTGCTGGTGCACATTTGCTCCACCTGCTTCTGCACACACTTGGCCAATTTGTGCAGTATCAGGCCGCGTTTGTGGGTCTGTTCCTCTGGCGTCTCGTAGCTGCGCGCTGCAATGAGCGTCAACGTCTCCACAAGCTGCGACGCGTCGTCCTCCTGTTCATCTGCGGTATGCTTTGCAATGTCAATACCCGCGTCCAGCGCCAGCACGCCCGCTAGCTGGCGCAGCCTGTCACTGGTTGGCAAAGCCGCCGCCTGCAACAACTCTAGCTCCGTGTGCTCCTCGTTTAGCAGCGCGCAGTGGGTCAGTGAGCTTCCTGATGAGCTCCGTTTGTCATGTTGCTGCTGCTGCACGTACGCGCCGTGCAGCTCTCGCAGTAGAGCAGCCAGCCGCACCCCAGCGCGTTGAGGTCTCTGGTCAGGTGGCTCTTGAGCTTCCCACGCGGCAGTTTGGCCACCGCCTCCTCCACTAGGCCGTGCAGGAAGTCGCCATCGCTCCAGAACTGCTGGCGTTCGGCAGTCTGCGTCCACTGCTGGAACACGGCGCGCGAGAACTGCGTCAGGAAGCGACTCGTCTTGCTCTCCATGGCCAATGCTGTTCAAAAATGGCTGGTGGGGCCCAAAAGGCTACTTGGTGTGGCACTGGTACACCAATTCCAGCGTTACTTTGCTCAAGTCGCACCACCAGTCAAGTCCAGCGAGCTACGATGGCGCAGGGCAGCGGCTATCTCAAGAAGGGCAAGAAGGGTGTCAAGAACGCCGGCGCCAAGCCGTCCAAGAAGGCAGTGAGCTACGGCCACAAGCGGTCAGCAGCCAAATTTACCAAGAAAGGGAGTGCGTTCCAGTCTCTCAAGCGAAGCCACCTGCTCAAAGCCTCTCACCTTGGTACTGTGTGTGTGTGACTGCAGACCCGACCACGGAGATCCGACGCGGCTGCAGCGGCATGAAGAACAATGGCAGCAAGGCCGTGACGGGCTTCATCAACCAGAACCTGGAGAACATCATGGCCAGTCGCGTGCTGCAGGCGGGCACGACGCTATCTCTCAGCGACGTCAAGGCGCACGGCAAAGAGCGGCTCAAGGAGATCAACCAGCACGCACGCACTAAGAAGAAGAGCCGCGTGGCGCAGAAGCTGCAGGCGCTGGAGAAGTCCATTAAGGAGCAGGAGGAAGGCGGCACCAGACGCAAACGCCCCACGGCGGCTGCGGTCGTCCCGCACTCCTAGCGTTTCCATCCAGTCTATTCCCATTATGTTAGCCACGAATGCACTGCACTTTCCTTTTAGGTGACGCCTTTGAGTTTCTTCTGGGTCGGTGGCGCCGCGTCTTCGTCGGCTGGAGGCGCCGGAATGTTTTTCAATGCGACTGCAGCTGGAGACGCTGGCGCTGATGAGGTTCCTTTCTTGCCCTGGAAGGTCGTCGACTCGGGGAACAGGTGAAGGAGTAGTTCGTCCGTGACACTGAAGAGCAGGTTCTTCACAAACACCTCGTGCTGCAGGAACTCGTGCAGTTTCAATGCTGCGTTTTCGCACGCTGTGTCACCGAAAAGCGATAATGCCTTCGAGGGGAAGCTAGCGAGGATCGCCTCGAGACAATCTTCGCGAAGCTTGTGCATGTCGGGGTCGGGAGGAGGCTCCGCGTTCGCATCAGCAGGGTCAGGGAAGATGTAGAGCCGAAGGTCACCGATCCAGCCCGACAGCTTCTTGGGGTCGGTGAACGAAAGAAACTGTCGCTCCAGCATGCGGAAGTGCGAGGCTCCCAAAAACGCCTTGATGAAGGACCGTGTCATCGAGAAGATTTGGCGGCGTAGCATACCGATGCCGTCAAACTCGAACAGTTCGCCCAGAACGGAGAACAAGCTCACCTCAATTTTCTGCAGCACTCGCATCTTCGTCTCCTTCGAGTTGGCGTCTGGTGCAATCCATCGCCCTTTTCGCCACCTGCCGTTCTCAACTAGCACTCCATTCGTACTGCCATTGACTCCGACGGGATTACCAATTGCGTTGCCCCCACTCGCAGACAGCGAAGTCAAGCCATCTCCACCTTCCCACCCAGCTAAGGATGAGCTGCCTGAGGCAGGAGAGGTGCCATACGCGTTTGCAAGTAGAAGGAACTTCTGGACACTGGAGCTCTGGCACAGCGTATCGCATCCTAGTAATTGCTGCAGAAACTGCTCCAGCACGTACAATCTCTTCTCGTAGGTTAATGTGGCGGCTGCAACCGTCCTCAACGGGGCTCTATTGCTGCCATTTCCATATAGTCGACGCCTCTCCAATGACAAGCCTGGCACCCTACGCCAAATTTCTTCTCCTGCTTCTTCAGCTTTTCTGTCAGCTCCTTCTCCAAAACTTCAAAGTCGTGAAACGTCTTGACAATGCTCAGGCGTATGCATTGTCGTCTTTGACTTTGACTGTGAGTTCGAACTTGGCATTTCCAGATGCACGAGCGGGTGAGCTTAACGCGTTTGCTAACTGGCCAAGACCGCCTCCATTACTCGTTGGAGAAACAACACTTTGAGGGCTATTGCTGGCATTAGAGCTGCTAGCAGTGGCGCTGGAAGGACCAGAGGCAAACAATTCTAGGATCTCGCGCTCGCGCTCCTTGACCAAATACTTGCCAACGTGTGCCGCGATGCGCAGCTTGTACTTGCTAACAAGGCGGTCGTAGCAATTCCCACAAACACGCGCTTTCTTCGATGTTTCAAGGGGCGGCGGGAATACCATGAACGCGAAAAGTCGTGGCATGATGCACACACACGCTGGTGGCAACTCTGACACGCACCTACACCTGCTTTCGATGCAGGAAGTGCCTTTAAACACCGGAAGCAGAGATTGTCGTCGTCACCGTTGTCATACAGCACATCAACGTCTCCTTCCTGTGAAGCCTTCGAAGACAGCGCAGGATTATCGGTCGCTGTAGATTTGACGTTCTTGTTGGAAGTGTTACGGCGCAGAGATGGAATGGATGCGCGTGCCTTCATAAATGCCGACGTCTTCGTAGAGGTTGGCTGTACTTCATCTGACCCAAGTATTTCCAGCACCGCGTGCGTGATTGGGCTAGTCGGTGCTTCTTTGTCAAAACTCTTCGACCTTCGTTTCAGGATCGACCTCTTCGTGGCTGCATTTTTCTCCTTCTTCTTGTCACGCTTCAAAGCGCTGAAACGCTGTTTCAGTTTGCGCGCCTTGCCTAAGCTAGTGGGTGCCGTTGCAGATGCAGGTGGAGACGACACCCCGGAGCTTGCTGGGGAAACTGGTGGGGATGCGAGAACCAGAACAGGTGAGAGCTGGCGTCTGCGGCGAATCCATCGACGTCGCCGCACCGAGTCGAACTTCTTTTCTTTGTCGTGGAAATTATCCTCAAACGTTTTGGCATATTCCCACGCAGAATTTGCCTCGCCATCAGATGAATCGCCAGTGTCATGACCTGCATTTTCTAACGCCCATTCGTCCTCCCAGATCCATTCCGACGAAGGGAGCTCTTCCCACCGTTTATCGTTCGCCTTTACCCAGCCGTTAATGGGAACGTAACGTTCAGTTTCCCACACTCGTTCCAGCACACGCACCGGAGCGCCCTGCGAAGCTCGCGACCAGGATGAAAGACTCGCATCTTGGTCTACGTCGCTTTGCCTTCCCAAAGAGTAGGTACATCGAGACAAATTGTTAGCTTATCCAACAGTGATAAGCTCCCCAGCACCGATTCCATGAGCGTACTGTCGTGCATAACGGCATAGCTCTCGTAGAATAAACTCGTAACATCTTCATGAGCATACAACTCCGCGCAGAAAGTCCCCACACGACCTTGTTCCAAAGCCACCAGCACCCACTGAACCCCGCGAGTCGATACAAAAGCCTCATTTGAGTTACAGTCTGGACATCGGGACGCCACAAATCTCCAAAGAGAATTCATGCTAACAGCACCAGGTCGGTCACGCGCAAGATATGCCCAATAGTACTGGTCGTCATCCGAATCTGTGTCGGACTCACTCTCCTCGTCAGAGCCTACGCTGTCACGAGTTGGAGACATCGTGCCAGTTGTGTGTACAGGCACCGAAGACCGTCTCCTGACATTAGGGGACAACGGTGGGGTTTGTGGCAGAAAGCCATTCTTGCTATCCTCCTCCGACGACGGCGGTTTTGAGTCGTGGTTGCGAAATCCAAGCATAAGAGTGTCTTCAATGGCTGACAGTAGTTCGTACAGCTCGCGCGACCGTGCCGAGCTGCGCATCTCTGGGCAATCATCGTACATCTTTGTGTAATTCGCCACAGCCTTCTCCAAGTGCTGTATGACACGTTCCCGTACAGCCACGATTGTCGCACTAGCAGTCCTTGGAGTCATCTCCTCCTCCTCGTCACTCGTGGGGCTCATCAGCGGGTTCAGAGAGCCAACGGTGTGTGCGTTGCTACGACTTCGGCTATCGTCCGACATTGGAGAAATAATGCCATCATCGAATGAAGAGGTCGGCGAGGTGACACTCGACTCGCCTCGTTTCCATGCCTTTTGCAAGAGCTGCCCAGGTTTTCGGATCATTCGGGCTGCAGCACCTGTGCTGATGGGGGCGTTGGTAGCGGATCCATCTGATGGCTGCCTAGCGAGCGTAAGCGGTTTTTCACTTTGCTTAAACTCGAACCGATGTTGGCCTTGGCATTCTTCAAGTCGTCCATATGCGCACTTATGCGACTATTTTCACCAGTAACTTTGAGCGATCCTGGAAGCAAACCACGCGGATTCATCATCTTCGCTGCCTTGGCGACGCGGTCGTCCATCGTGAAGATCGACGGCATCGATTTCTTCTCACTAGGGCCACCGCCAACAGAGTTTGCAGCGAACACCGCGCTCCCAAATGCAAAAGGGTTGCTGCTGGGATCTGTCCAGTCGTCCCCTTCAAAAACCATTTCAGCGGCTCCCGCGGCAGCAGTCGATGCAGCACTTGCCACAGCATCAACCATTGCCTGAAAAGCTGCCTCAGCCTGCTCACCGCTGCGCTTGCTTGCCTTGTAGAGGAAACTCGACGTCACGCGAAGTTTATTCAGTGTCAAAGTCGGCATCATACCGCTTCCATTTCCATTTGACATAGCCGTTTCCTTTTCATCCACAAACTCTTGAAGGCAGGACAGCACGATCTCATTCGCATACCGCGGCTGTGCATACTCTGACAGAGGCTTTAGAATCTTGAAAGCCGTGATTTCTCGTAGTAAATTGAGAGCAACCGACACAAACATGTTGGTGTCGCACTGTTGGCCAAGCTGGGGCTTCAGTTGAGTGAGAAGTTGCGTTGCCACGTGTCGAAGATAGGCAGCTTCAGCGTTCTCGACTGTAGTCTTTTAGGACTCCCACCGGACACGATTGTTGCGTGAGGAGACAACGGCGTGCCTGCAACCACTCCGGGATGAATGAACTGCGATCGCTGCACGAAGGCAGTGACGTACTCTTGCCGCTTGAGGCGATTCGAGTCGTTTTCGTCGCCTTCAAAGATACTCGGATGCTCCTCCGCCAGCTGCGCGTACGCCTCCCGAAACCAGCCAAGGTGCAGTCGTAGCAGCTCCAAACTCTTGGCCACCATCGTAAGCGCCTGCGACGAGTCAATCTCCAGCACTCTTGACGCCACCGCTCCCAGCAAGTCCGCGAGCAAGAACCTCACGTCGTTGGGGAACTCCTCGTTGGGCGAGACGGCCTGGAACCAGTAGCTGATGTAGTCCTTCACAATGCACTGCACCAGCGTCGAGATCTCGTCGCAGATCTCCTGCGGCAGGCTCCAGGACGTGCGCAAATGCGCCGCGACAGGGAGTCTCTTGAGCACTCTCAGCTGGAAACCCGCGTCCGTCATGCAGGCCGGAGCAATCTCCCCGCTGCCGGTTCTTGCGGCGCTGGCGACGCCCACCGGAGCTCGGGCCCTGTAGCGGCTGTAATATTTGAACTTGAGCAGCGCCTGGTCCAGCAGCTCCTGCTCCCGCTGCAACTGGAAGGAGCGCAGCAGCCACCAGACGCTGCCGCTGCCACAGATCAGTGCCAGGACCTGCAGCAGCCCCGCGCAGAGCCACCAGGCGCCGCGCAGCAACAGCAGCGTCGCCCCGCAGTAGCGCACACCCAGCAGCAGCAGCGCGACCAGCGGCAGCAGACGCCGCCGCATCAGCAGCTTCATCCAGACGAGGGAGTGGGGTCACCGGAGTCTGCAGTCGACAGAGAGAGCGGTAAAGGAGCCTGGCATGCACCGCAGGAAGACGCAGCTCTTTTAGCTTTGCTCGCAACAGCGAAGCCACCTTGAAAATGCTGTTTGCCAATCATATGTTGTTAAATGGGTTCCGTCTTGTGATTGGCTAAAAGAGCGCGGCAATTCTGTGGCCCTCACATCCGAGACCGAACTGGAAGCGCGCATGAGCATGTGGCGCGGATCGAGTGCGCTGGCGCGCAAGACGCTGGGCGCGTCGCGCTCGTCTGCTCTGTCAACGGCTGCGGCCGCCACCTCCGCTCCCCTGCCTCCGAGATCTCTGTCGCGGCCGCTGCATGGACGCCCGAGAAAAAGCGCACAGGGCTGCTGGCCGTCAAAGTGGGCATGATGCCCGTGTGGGACCACTTTGGCTACCGCCACAACTGCACCGTGCTGCAGGTGGAGCAGTGTCAGGTCACGCAGGTCAAGACGGCTGACCGCCACGGGTTCAATGCGCTGCAGCTCGGCGTGGGGCTGCGCAAGCCCCGCAACGTGTCCAAACCCGTGATGGGCCACCTAGCCAAGGCCGGCGTGCCGCCCAAGCGCCAGTTGCAGGAGTTCCGTGTGTCCGAGGACGCATTGCTTCCGCTTGGCACCACGCTTTCGGCGCTGCACTTCAGCCCTGGCCATTCGTGGACGTGTGCGGCACCAGCAAGGGCAAGGGCTTCCAGGGCGTCATGAAGCTGCACAATTTCGCCGGCCAGCCGGCTTCGCACGGTAACTCCAAGACCCAGCGCCACATGGGCTCCACCGGCCAGTGCCAGGACCCAGGCAAGGTGTTCAAGGGAAAGAAGATGCCTGGCCGCATGGGCGGCAACCGCGTCACGCGCGACAACCTCTGGATCGCCAAGATCGACGTGGAGCGCAACCTCATCTACGTCAAGGGCAGTGTGCCCGGCAACAATGGCGGCATCGTGCGTGTAACGGACGCGCGCAAGAAGAAGCCCGCGGAGCCGCTCCCATACCCGACCTACGTGGCTGGTGAAGGCGCCGAACTCCTGTCGGAGATTGTGGCACCGCACGGCGACGTGGATCCGTACCACTACGACGACAATTAGAGAAGGACAGATTGGCAACGAGTGGCTCTCTGGTAGAGCGAATAGCACGAGCTTTCCTGTCTGCGTTGTTGACTCACTTCTAGGTAGCATTACTGCGTCTCAACCTGCTCAACCTGCTCTACTTCTTCGGTTCGCTCCTCCTCCTCCTCAGTCTCCTCTACCTCTGAAATATCTGTAAGCTCTTCCAACAGCGCTGCTAGAGGCGGGAACGCAGAAAGCACATCCTCAGGCGTCTCGCTGACTACGTAGTCGTACGCAAGTTCGTCCGAGAGCAGGCCAACCTCCTCAGCATCGGCCTCGAGCAGGTCGCCCCTCTGGAAAAACCGATTGATCGTGCGCAGGTCGCGGCGGAGAAACTCTTCGGTCTCGGGGTGTGAGCGGTCCACAGCTTGACCAAAGTCGATGAGCCATATGCGCTTCTCTTGGTGTGCAAACAGAATATTGTACTCGCTCAGATCGCCGTGAACCAAGTGCGCACGCTGGCACAGCGCCCGCGTCGCCTGCAGCACATCCGCGTACGCTCGAGCCTGCTGCTTCGCCGACAGTTCTGCCTGCACGTCCTTGAGTGTTGGCTCGGGCCAGCCGTCCGCACCCACAAACTGCATGACCAGCACGTGCTCTTTGCAGACGACGGGCGTTGGCGCTCGGATGTGGCACTTGGCAGCGCGGCACAGGTTGCGGTACTCCTTGTCTGTCCACGCCTTAATCTGACGTCGCAGGTCCTTCTTCTGGAAGTTGAGGTCGAACCGCCGATCCCCTGTCACGTACTCGTGTCGGTTGCCGAACTCGTTGAGCGTGGTGCGGAAGATCTTGACCGCCAACTGCACAGGCTGCATGGTAACCTCGTCCGTGCCCACTGCAAAGTACACATGGGCCTCCTTGCCACTCTGCACGCAGCCATGGACCTCGTCCAGCCCTCCTCGGTTGATCATCTTTTGCAGGATGAGGGTCGTGCGCTCGTCCATCACTCCGTCGGTCGTGGCATGGGCTTCCGCCTCTACTCTTCCTGCGCCAAAGCCCTTCTTCTCGCTCTTCTGGCGGCGCCTCTGACTCTCTCGAAGCGACGTGAAGCCCTTGCCGCTGCCTGCGCCGTGTCCGGCGTCTTGCATGGACAGCGAGCCAGCGACTCGCGCTCGTGCCAACGTTGCGGCGCCAGCAGAGGCCGCAGGCTCGCGCGTCAGTACCGAGGGAACCACGGATCCTTCCCCAGAGGCCTCTGCAGCGACGTCGAAGCTATCGGCGCCTAGCAGCTGCTTGTTGCGGTCCAGCTCGCGTCGCTCCTTGCTGCGCTGGATGTTGGTGAAGACGCTGCTTTGATACTCCGGGTTCATCTCTCGCTGCAGCGCGCGGCACTCCTCTTCGTAGAGGCTGAGCGCCAGCGCCTCGTCCATCAGGTCCTGCATGCTGGGCTGTGGCTGGGCCGCGGGCACTCCCCATGGGCAGCCTCCGATACTCGTCATGCTCACCGGGCGAATCCGATTGTGAGCTCGATTTCTGTGATGATTGATTGGGCCAGCGTGAGTGAAGGTCCAAGAAGAATCGTCGGCGAGGCTTCGGTGTGGCTCGCGGAGCTGGCGCTGTTGCTCGTCTTGAGCCGCCTCCAACGCACGCGTGGCGTGCGTCTTGTTTCTCATGGGCCTGGTGGGCAAAGAGGTGAAGGCTCACAGGCGCTGGATCCGCATCGGACACGACGCTGACCCAAGAAAATGATGGGCAGATTGGACTTCCTGGAGACGCTTCCTCGTACAAGGCATTTCTCGTCTGCATCAGTTTGCTTGACGTGCTTTGATGCGGCAAGCAGTGCGAATCACTTGACGGCGGCCGGTACGCTACAGCCTGGACTCGCTCGCTCGTGCCCGTCTCGGTGTGGTGCGGCGGTCGTCGCGAATGTAGCAAGCAGGGCGTATTGCGACGCGGGTGGCTTTGAGCAGGGTGGGCGTTCCAAAACGTAAACCAAGCCAGCGAAGAAACAGTTCTCCACGGTTGCCGCGCCCAGACAACAGTAAGCTGGCCAAACGAGGTGACCTCACTCCAACTCACGATGGCATTGATCCGCTTCCCATTCGAGCAGTTTGAGTCGCCATTGACGACTCGCCAAACGACCGGGGAGACTCACCGAGTGAGCAGCAAGGTGTTTAGTTGCCTTGAACTTGCCAAATGCTCTGGAGCAGAAGTGAAGAGGGTCAACAGATCCCCGTTGAGACTTGCATCAGCGTGATCAGAGAGCGCGTCGTCGTCGCGTTGCCGGGGCCTGCCTGCGCTTCTACGAAGCGATCGCGCCGTCGTCGGCGTTGAAGCGGGCGCCGGCGATTTGCTCGCCGGATGAGCTTGGTGGAGGCGTCTTTCCCTTTGCCCGGGGCCAATGCTGCTGACGCCCTCCACAGCGGTCGCTTCGTCCTGCAACTGGGGCAAGTCTCCGCGCGCCACACGCTCTATGTGGCGCCCAGCTCTTCGGGGCCAAGCGATGCGCTGCTAACAGCGAAACAACGGGAGGCACCGCGATGGCAGCTTGCCTCCATGTGATCGCGATATGGAGCGAAAACCAAAAGCGTAGGTGGTGCCGCGGTATTGCACATCGGCAGCAAAATGTGTGGCCCGTGGAGGCTGGTGGTGGCTATCCACACTCGTCTACAGACTGAGAGCGGACTGTTAGTCGCCGCGCCGGACGCGAAAGATACAAGTGCGTTCGCCACCGTGACGCGCCAAGTGCTGCAGCAACCATGCGATGCGATTAAAACGCGATGGCCATTCTCGCCAGCCACACGACTTCCTTGACCAAGTGGCGAGCTTTGGCAGCTCTGCAAGTCGCAGCACCAGGGAGGCGGTCGTGAACTTTTCGTCGAGAAGGCTGGCAGGTGGCGAGCGACAAACAGCTCGCGCGCTGGGCAGTAGTAACAAGTGCAACGTGGACACACACACCATTTGGTCAGGTCCCTCAACTCGCGCGGCCAGAAACAGCGCGAGGTGCCAATGCAAATGGCAGCAAGCCAAGACCCGAGGGCCCGACCGAGCCATTTCGAGGCGAAGAGGCTTCTCGCCTTCAATCGGCCGGCCAAGACCGCGTTCCTCCTCGGTCGAGCGATGGTCGCCGTGTTTACTTACTCGCGCGCTCCATGCGGGCAAGACTTTGCAGGGCACGTGCCTCGTCGTGATTGCACGCCGGGCGCGGATGGGGATCGCGGCAGGGCATGCTGACACGGGCACAGACGTTTCTCTCTTGCCGCGCGCAGGAAAGGGGATCTCCAGCGAAATGTGAGTGAAACCAGCACCGGCCGAAGTGTTTCAACAATGTTCAAACAGCGGTAAGTCCCTCGATCTCATGTCGGCGGCACCAATACGAATCTCGTCGTCAGCTGCGGGATGCGAAAGGAGTGAAAGGCGTGTGACTGAAAGGAGTGCTCTGCAAGCCCCTCCTTCTCTTTCTGCTGCTGCTCATCAAACGTCCGCCTTCCGACAGCAGCAAAAAAGTCGAGCGGCCGCCAAGGAGTCTTCTTGGTCGAGCTCGTCGCACTCGGGAAGCTCTGGAGACGACGACGCCGTTGGCCCCGGCAGTGTAGAGACCTCGCCCCTCTTGCAGCCCAGCTGTACGTGCGCGCGTCGAGTGGTTGTGGCCCCCGTTTGCGTCTCAATATCCAGCCGCCGACGGCGAACTGGCTCGAGCAGAGGCACGGTCCAGGCCGCACGCCCCCATCAATCAATTCCCAATTTGCCTTCTCGTGTGCACGAGTCTGCAGATTACATCGCAAGGCAACTTGTACCCGCGCCCGCCCCTCTTGCTGCAAGGATGAAGGTCTTCTCGACCCTGGCGCTCTCGACGGCCGTGCTGTTCATCGGTGCGCGCGCAGTCCACCGAGTCGAGCGCCGGCACGGTCACGGCTGCGTCGGGCTCGGTCTCGGGCTCCAGCACGTCCTCGACCACGTCCACGACCAAGACGACGACGTCCAGCGGCTCGTCGGCCAACAACTTCATGAGCTCGCTGTCCACCGGCAGCTCCTCGGGCGCCGCGGAGGCCGCCTCGGACTCGTACCACATGTCCCCGTGCGTGGTGCAGGCCCGCGTGCAGAGCGACGAGCCGCTCTGGAACAACGAGCTGCAGCGCTTCGTGTCTCGCTACTACGACGACGCCACGGACGCCTTCGTGGGCCTCATGGACACGGTCAACACGGCCTCGGTCGAGGGCGCGCTCATGTACGTGCAGGCCGAGGGCATCAACTACGATACGCGCTCGACGGAAGAGCGCTGCACGCGCAAGAACGACATGACGTACGTCGTGTTCTACGAGTTCGCCATCGCCAACACGAACGAGTCGCTGGCGCTGTACCAGGACGTAGCCAGCCAGGGCGAGTACGGCAATATGCTCGCCATGGACTCGGGCCGTTGCACGCCCAGCTCCACGACGTCGTCGGGCGGCGAAGTGTTCCCCACGGCCTGTTA